>OX030952.1:33741764-33829264 GCA_943735915.1 Pherbina coryleti
TTATGAAGTGATCTTTGAGTCTTTTTTTTCTGTTTATTTTGTTTGTGATATTGATGAGATCAGTTGGAAGCTCGTTTAGAATTGTTGGTAGGATCGCTTGAAGTGTACGTTTGCCATAGTTGTTGTAAAACCGTGCAACTTGGTATCTTCCTTCAGCTCTTCTTCGCGTGTTGTGTTCATGGCTTATGTTGATTCTATATTGCTGTACGTCGTAGAACTCGTTCAGCAAAGTAGATTTAAAGATTCCTTCAATGTTGAGGACTTTCAGTTTTTTACTGAGCTGCATATCGTTGGTGCTATTAATGCTTTCTCGAGGCCGTCTGTCAAGTATTTTTAACACCTGATTTTGGCTATTTTGAAGCGATCTGCAGTGGGAAGATGTTCCCCATGCAGTTATACCATGTCGTATATACGGTTCGCAGAGTGAGAAGTACGCTTGTCTTATGACATTATTGTTGCTGCAATTGTTGAGGTGATATATCATGTGTGTTGCTTTTCGGAGCTTTTTTCTGACGTACTCTATGTGTTCATACCATTTCAAATTATGGTCAACAAGTATTCCTAGATATTTGTATGTTGTGACCTGTTCTATTGTTTCACAAGTGTCATCGGTGTTGTTGCTGTGATTAGTTGGAATAGTGGCGTGCAAGCATTCGTAATCGTGAAATTGTATTGGAATGTTGTGGTGTGGAATATGCGGTGGCTTGATGTGCAAGAGTTTGGTTTTGCTGGCGTTGATAGTTAAGCCATTATCATGGGACCATCTCGTTATTTTATTAATTTCTTGCTGCATAATTTGTGTGGCTACCTCGAGATTTGTATGCGTCACTACGATTGCGGTATCATCTGCGTATGCAAAACTTTCGCTGCACGTTAGTTGCTTTAACATATCGTTTGCGTACAGGATATAGAGAATAGGGCCCAGTTTTGAGCCCTGTGGGACACCATGCTTTATGTCTATTTCCTCGCTAAGCTCTTGGTCGACTTTGACACGGTAGGTTCTGGAGTGTAGGTAGTTTTCGAACCATTTTAACATAACACCACGTATACCGCAGTTGTTAAGCATTGCCAAAAGAGTTTGATGCTTCAGCGTATCGAATGCTTTGCTGAAATCTACGAAGACTACAAGACTGTGGTGATTTTTACTAAGACCTTTATTTAGATAGCTTGCAAACGATCCTAGCAGTTTGTTTATATTTTTCCCTTTTTGGAAGCCGTATTGATTTTTGTGGATCAGTTTGTGCTTTTCAATAAAGTCAGTCAATCGTCTTACTACTATTTCTTCCATAATTTTTTCAATAGCAGGCAATAATGCAATTGGTCTGTAGTTTTCGTAATCCGATTTGATGCCGTTTTTGTAGATAGGACGTACAATAGATGTTTTTAGTTTCTTTGGTATATTTGATTCTTCTAGACTAAGGTTTACGAGCTTAGTCACGATGGGAGTAATAGCATTGGCATGTTCTTTGAGGTCTTTTGGTCGAATTCCATCGTAACCAGGCCCTTTAGTTTTCATGTGACGTAGGATGTTAAATATTTCTGATTCGTAGGCCGGTTCGATAAAAATTGAATTTTGTAACGAGCCTTGACTGTGATTCAATGTCTGAATCGAGCAGCTGTGAATTGTTTTGTTGACACATTCTTTAAATTTTATTGCAAAATTGTTTGCTATTTCATTAGTGTTGGTAGTTTTCATGTTTTTTATGATTGCTTCATCAAGGTTAGATGTCTTTTTACCCAATATTTCTTTTATTGTTTGCCAAGTTTTCCTCATGTCAGCTCGATTTTCAAAAAATTTATTTTGATAGAATCTATTTTTCGCGTATTCTAATTTTTTATTTGTAAAGTTTCTAAAAGATTTGTACTCACGTTCTCGTTGCTTGTCTTTGGGCTTTGATAACCATCTTTTGTATAGTTTATCTCTGGTTTCGCAGTATTTAACGAGATCATCACTTATCCACGGGTTATTTATTCTTTTTTTATTTTTTCTATTTATATATTTTGATTTTGAATAAATATTTTTAAATGTGTTTTCAATTTTTTCATACATATTATCAATGCTGTTTTCCTGCATGATATTCTCCCAGTTCGTTGCCATAATTAGCTCATTTACCCTATAGTTATTTATTATTTCTTTATGTTGATTGTTTACATTTTTTGTGTTGTTTTTTTCAGTTGTTATTCTACATAAAAGAGCATAATGATCAGAAATGTCTGTTCTTATTACAGCTAATAAGGTATCACTCTCTCTGTATCGCATAAAAAGATGATCTATGTTTGTTGATGTTTCCCGCGCAATGTCCACTCGAGTGTCTTGGGAATTGTTGGCGTTTTGCATACCGTGCGATGAGAGCATATCGAGGTAGTTTGTTGTGTTGTTGTCTGTCTTGTTTAAGTCAAGGTTCATGTCGCCGATGACGATTGCGTTTTGTTTTGGTTCTACTCTTTGTATTGTTCTGTCTAGCTCTAATACGAATTGCGTTGTGTTGGATGACGGCGGGCGGTAAATTGCAAGCAGCGTGAGCGGGTGATCGGTTTTTATTTTTATTAACATAGTTTCGAATGATGAGACAGTTGGAAGAGAGACCTCAAAGGGAATATTTTCTTTTACGAAGATGGCAATTCCACCTCCTCTACAGTTTTCTCTGTTCAAATATTCCGAATTGAAACCACTTAAAGAGAATAACTCATTTTCATCGTTCGTAATATTTGTTTCAACGAGAACTATGATGTCTAACGAGTTTATTATGTTATTTATTGCAACTTTAAAAGAGTTAAAATTTTTGCGGAGAGAGCGAATATTTAAGTAGCAACATGAAATGCCGCGGTTTTGTAAATCGTTTATGTTTAATTGCTGAAAATTATTTATTGTTTTTGTTGTAATTGTATTCATATTGTCTTTTTTGGTAGTTTTGTTTTTATTCTTTTTAAATTTAGTTCTCTTTCGAATATGTGTAAATAAATGCGTATAATCTAAATTATGAGGCCGATATCGTTTTCAGTGCTGATTTGTATTGTGTTTAATTGTTCACCTTTTTTAGCTAAAATACGTCCGTCACGAACCCAAACAAATTTCCATCCCTTCTCTCGAGCTTTGTTTTTTGCCAGCCATAGAAGGCGGCGATTTGTTGCTGTAAGTTGGTCGTTCACATAAATTCTTATGTTGGCATCACCTTCAAAAGCTTCGCCAAGGGAGATAGCATTGATTTTTTTGCCGCGCGTTTTTTGCATAATTTCGCGCTTTGCATTTGGCGATGAGAGCTTTACAATAATGTTGTTGCTTTTTTGTTTTACTCTGTATGCGTCAGTAATTTCTCTTTCCGCGATGTTTGCTCCTAATGATTTAACGACGGCTCCCACTATTTGTTTGATGTTTTCGTCATCCTTCTTTGGCACGTTTCCAATTTCGATATTTCTTTCGATCGATTGTTGCTCAAGAGCGTTGATCTTGCGCTCCATTTGATCTAAGCGTTGATCCTTTTCTCTATTTTTTTCTGAGAGATCAGCAACCTGCAATGCCAATTGCGCCATTGTTTCGTTCATCTTCGTGAACGAGTTCGCCACTTCTCTTCGTATTTCGTCTTGTGAGATCGAAAAATTTAAAGTCAGCTGTGCTATCATATTTTTAATTTCCTTTGTGTCAGTCTTGAGTTCTGAGACATCAGTCTTTACACAATTAAGGTCGCTCTGCTGAGCAGCAATAGATTGGGAGTCATAAGCTCGATAGCGCTTGTTACCGGCTTCTTCCTCATCATCTTCGTCGTTACGGCGTTGTTTTTGGGTTTGTTGTTTCGGCTCACTTTCTTGAGTACTTTCCGATACACTTGCTTGCCGCCCCCTGCAAAATTGACATTTCCATGCGAGTTTTCGCTCGTTGCTCATTTTCGAGTACGAGAGTTCAGAGAGCGTCGTGCATGGCTGGTAATGGTATTTTGCCTTGCATAGGTGACAAGTTATGAAGTCTCCAGTTGATGGGAGAGGTTTCGCACATTGATAACACATCAATCTTGTTAGTTTTTCTGCACTATTGCTATCCATTTCGTCTTTCTCTTTTGGAGTGAAAGAGTATTGAGCGCGAGAGAATAAAAGAAACGCGAAGGAAGCAAGAAAAGTTAGTTTTTTTTTTATTTTTTTTTTTTTTTTTTTTTTTTTTCTGCACTTATAGAAAAATTGCTGGTTTTATTTTTAATTATTTTGTTATTTAATGCACACTTTGTAATTTTTTACGTTGCACTATGATTTTATTTTGCACCAATCACTAGAATGTATAAAATGTAGTAAAAGTAGTAAAAGTAAAAGTAAAAGTAAAAGTAAAAGTAAAAGTAAAAGCAAAGCAGAAACAAAGGCAAAAGCAAAAGCATAAACAAAGGCAAAAGTCAAATCCAAAGGCAAAGTCAAAGCCAAAGCCAAAGCAATAACAACAATAACAAACAAAAAATAACAACAACAACAACAACAGCAGCAACAAGAAGCATCTAACAAAGTTTCGACAAGATGAAAACAAAAGTTATGATTTCAAGTTTTTGTCGTGACAACAACAACTGCAAATTTGTTTTTGGTCAAAAACAACAAAAAAAAGAATGAAACTAGGAAAACGATTCGGACAAAGGTCAAGTCAAGAATTTGTACATGGGCTAAAACCAGATTTTGGACATGAAGTAGGAAAATTATTGAGACAAATAAATGAATAACGGAAGGATAAAGGGATATTTGGGAACAAAGGAAAGGATAGTGAAATAATAACGACAAAGGTGTGTCCACGATACAGTCAACTCTTCTCTTTCCCCAAATTGTTGGCGTTTTCTATGTTAGGTCGAGTACTTCTGAGACTACCCTCGTATCATACTTAACATTTTTTTAACTTTCCTATGACATCAACTATCGTAATATTAATAGAAGTAAGTTGCGTTTTGGCACAATTCTTTAAATAACGGAAGGAATCATAGTCATGATTTATTAAGAAAATTATAAAAAAAAGTATTCCCGATGGTCAATGTTGTAACGACTTCCTGTTTCTCAGGATCTATAGCTGGGATAAATCAGCGAGTGTCCATGGTCGTACAATTATTCATAGATATGAGACACTGACTTTATTTCATTAAATGATTCTTTATTCTCTCTTCTAAACGTTATAAGCCGTATATGTTATTTGACTTTATATAAAGTTAAAATATGATGTTATTCTTGCATCCTGGACTTCTGGCTCTGAGCATACGCATCTGCCTCAGTTGCCTTGCGCCTTCACTGTTTCTTCATGACACCGTGATCTGTGGATTATTTGTACGATTGAAGGTAAACTTTACCTAAAGGTTACAGCTAATATGTTTGTTAAACGCTGAGAATTTTTCTTTACCGGTGCAGTGGAAGCTCGAACACCAATATATAAGCTAATACTAACGAACTATTAAACTAAAACTATCCTCCTGCCAAGGATAACTGATATGCCTGTGTAAGATCAAGGATTCTTCTGTATCGGCGCAGTGGAAACTCGAACATAGTGATAAACAAGCTAAAACCATGCAATCCCTGTTATGCTTCTGCCTTCGTTTCTGCAGACGTGCCTGTTGACAGCGCTGTCTATTCTTCTGCTCCTGTTGACGACTTCTTTACTTTTTACTTTTGCTTTGTAGCGTACTTTGAACTTGACTCCTGCATTCCTGCACTCCTGCTATGTATCGACTGTCCAAATTCTCTTCGTTTACTGCCTTTTATACTCTCGGAATTGCAGGTTTCGTATTGCTAGGGCAAGCAACGCGTGGCCTACGTGTTTACTTCTTATTTGTTGTTACTTCTTTTTTTATTTTTCATTTGCTTCGATCATCCGATTGTTCTGTTGCCAGAATGCAACCTTACAGGGTGCTTGCTCCCTTGAATAAAACAAAGATAATTCAAATTTAAGTTAATTAATTTGAATACACCGAAAGAAGTGTGTTAGTAGAATGTATCGTAAAATATATTTAGGAAAAATAGTTTAATAAAATAAATTATGTTTTTAATCATGTGAGACTAATCTTTCTAATCGGGGAAAAATTGGTCATCACAATGTATATTTTTGTATTTTTTTTTTAAGTTTTTTGAGTACGTGATAAGTGAATTTTTAATATAAGTAGGTCATTTAGGTTGCATAAATAAGTTCAAAAAGTTCGGAAACTAGGTCATAAGCTAGTTATCTTATGAGGCGTACATAACACCTACCTTATGTTAATTCACTTGAGCTTGATGGATTTGTATTGGCCCAAGGAACGACACTGTATAGGCAAATTTTTGCAACACCCCCTTTTATTTCCCAGAAATCAATAAAAATGCTCTATTTCCGACGGTTTTGGTGGTATTAGGCTAAAATTTGGTTATTTTGTTCGTATGCTCACTGTCGGCAACTGTCACAAAACTGGGTAGTGTCCATCTACTAGAAAACTGTGATGGGCATTTTATAGGGGGGTGTGGTTCCACCTATACAATTAAAATTTGTAACATAGAATAGCTTTGAAAATAAAAGTAACAGTACTTACATACAAACTCAAAATGGGGTTACATGCTTCTGAGAAACTGTAACGGGCAGTGAAAAATGACATTGGTGTAAAACTATGGGTCTAAGAAAAGTTTTGAATATACCGGCAATACAGGCTATATACTGGAAAATGGTTTTTTTCGCTCTGAGGTTGTGCACAAGTCATATTAGTCCTAAGATGCTTAATTCCCACCCTGCATCGCCATAGCTCAACAACATTTGAGTTATTAATATATCATATCATACACAAAATAGACAAAATATTACATATTGCCACGAATTGGCCACGAATTGACCACAAATTCGAGAGATAATTTTGTGACAAGAGATTAATACTTTTATTAACTAAGAATACCTACTGAGAATAAAAAAATTCCATACACGTTTCTTATTTCAATAAAAGCAGTTCGCTCAATTAGGCAACACTGTTCACAACAAAGGCTTACATTTTCGAAAAAGGTACGTTGCGCTTCAATGGCGAACATTAGGAAAATGTGCACATTTTCCATATATTATTGTGAGCCTAATAAAACCTAAGAAAAGCTATTTATACCAAAATTATTTCTATTTTGTAAGTGCAAAAGTAAGAACTTTGTTATTTCCTTACATTATAACTAACAATACATAAAATCTAACCATTAATTTATTAATTAAATAGTTTTTAGCTTCCTATTCCTTTCAAGGAAACATAAATACAATAGATACATTAAAATCAGTTCCTGTTCCATTAACCTTTTATTGACACATATTCACAAAAATGTACTTAATTCTTCACACAAAACAAACATAAAACAAACAATTACCAACCGGAAACAATAAGTTTTTTTTTGCAAGTCAAGCAGATAGCTGCTTAACTTTTATCCCAGCTTTCCGGATAATTGCTCTATTGTTCGAAATTCAAAGAAGCTTTCTTTGCTATAAAAGAGCTAAACTAACTTGAGCTTTGTAAAGAATGAAATACGAATCAAGGCTTAAAAGCTTTTGCTGCCACTGACAATTAAAGAGATCGTCGACGTATTCCAAACAACTAGGCAAAAACAAAAGCAAACAAATACAGACGCAATGGCAGCAACAGCAGCAGCAGCAGCATCAGCATTGATATGAACTAAATGCAAACAAAGATACATAAAGTTGCGAGAAAACGAAACAAAAGGTACAAACGAAAAAAGGGAAAATAATTGTTAACACAGATGCAAACAAATAAAGTCGAAACAAACACTTTGATAATTGCCAGGATGCAACGAAAGAAGATGGAAGTATGCTGCAGCAGCGTGCTGTTGCCAGCAGCAATTAGTTGAGGTAGACAATAAAAGTTGTGGTGCCGCACTGACCTAAATATTTGGATTCACCGTTGCTCCCTTTTGCCAGAGTTTGGCATAAGGCGTTGATGAAGTTTTATTGAAGTGTGTGCCGGATAATGGAGAGGAAAATTTAAAGCACTTCTTAAAGCAGCGCAATATCAAAGGTGTTACCATGAATTGAGAGTAAGTAAAAGGGAAGTGAAACATGGAATAACCTCATTTAAGTCATTGTCTAACTGTGAGGCTATAGCAGTAGAAGTTGAAACGAGCAATACCTAGCCTAGAAAGATGATTCATAGAAGTTATTTGTAAAGGATCTCCCAAGAAGAAGTGTTATTTTAAATTATTCAGTATTTTTTGAGCTGACAACATACAACTGTCATTCGATGACGTTTGACAAAGAAAAACTTGGAGATTTTCAGATATGAATCAATTCACAGTCGTACAATGCATTGAAATAGTGAAAATATTACGAACACGACTCATAAAGTTTGTGCTATTTTTGGCCATCATCAAACACCTTCTGACATAACTATTGTGAAATTAATCTATAACCTAAAACATTTCGGATAAGTTAGTAATGTTTCTAACTAGGTTTGTGATGCATATAATAGGACGGGAATGATAAGTGACTTAGAGAGCGTGAGTTTTGTTCATCGAGAGAGGGCTCTACTTCTCAATTGACTACTCAGCCCAAAATAACACCTGTTGGCAAGAGTTCCCCTTCATCTTATCTCAATACTGACATCGTTGAAAGAGTTTATGCTGGATACCAGGTAGACGAAATCCTTAACAACCTCTAAGGAGATGTTGTCAATATTTGAATATGACCTTTCATTATTTATATTGAAAACAAATTTGAGCTTTAGGCCAAGTATGTTAACAAAGAAGGCATCAACCAACAACAACAACGGCTCTGTATAGAGCAAATCACACAGCTTGACTTTACAGACTGTTTCGTTGGTAGCTACACCAACTCATCAGTAGTCTTGCATGACTTTTCACTGTGATCCACTCAAGCTATTTAGGTTCTACTTATACTCCCAATATGCCGAGAAAGACACCCGGAATTTGTTTTTGACAGAGAGAACGCTTAAATTAGTAACTGAGTTACTATGTTGTCAACAGTGATGTAGTTTCCAAGGCGTTGGATCAGTTTATTTGTTGACACTAGGTATTTCGTCTAACCTGCGTTCACTGCAGGACCCATTCGACTGGACTCTTTCGCTTATCTGTAGAATGCTGCGCTGACTTCGGGCGTATTATGACAAATGATAAGGACTTCATTAGCATACGCCAGCAGTATAATACTTTTGTAGAATATCGTGCCACTGCGTCTCAAATCAGCAAATCGGATAACCTTCTAAATCATTAGGTAAAAACAGTCGCACGATAAGGAGTCAATTTGTCTGAAACCTCGTTTGGTATCGAATGAAGGAGTGAGATTTTTCCCGATTTTAATTGTGCGATGGTGTTACTCAGTGTCATTGTTCAAAGACGGATTAGCTTTGCAGGAATACCAAATTCAGACAGGGTGGAGTATAGATGATTCCTTATTGGACTGTCGAAGGCGGCTTTGTAATCGACAAAAAGATGGTGTGTGTCAATTTGTTTTAAGTCTTCTCCAAGACTTGTTCAAACGTAAATATCTGGTCTTGTGTGGATTTTCCAGGTCTGAGGCCATACTGATAAGGTCCAATCAGCTGGCTTACGATGGGCTCCAGTCTTTCATATAATACGCTCAAAAGGACCTTATATGCGACATTAAGAAGAGTTATCCCACGGTAGTTGGCGCAAATGGTGGGATCACCTTTCTTGTGGATTGGCTAAAACACACTTTGGTTCCAATCGTTTGGAATGCATTCTACCTACCATATTCTGCATTGAAGCTTATGAATGCATTTAAATAAAGCTTCGCATATATTCTTCAAAAGTTCAGCATGTACGCCATCAGCTCTTGCGACTTTGTTATTCTAGGCGGAGCTATAGCTTTCAAAACTTCTTTATAGTCGAGTAGCGGAATTTCAACAATTGTAGTTTCTGGGATATCATCGCTATTAGCAGGATTGTTGTCATCATCACCATTCAAAAGCCTAGATAAGTGTTCCCTCCACATCATCAGCGTACTCTGGATATCTGTCACTAGATTTTTTTTGATATATTTTTTCTGGATATCTGTCACTAGATCTTTTTTATCCTTGTTGCAAGAAGCCCCGATTTTAAAACCATAGACAAGGCGTCGCACAATGGTTCCAAATCGAAAAAACACGGCCAAAACCTAATTTATAAAGAAATTTCAAAAAAAATTTTTACTTCAGATCACTGATGTTAACGGCACAGTAATTACTGTTTTCTACAGTAATTTGACTGCTCATACAGTACGACAGTAGTTTTTCGAAAAATCAAGTAATTTCAATGGCCAAAAATTTAAAGTTCATTTAGAAAAAATTTATTAAAATCAAGTTTGTAACATCTCTGTTCTTCTCATAACTTAACCATCCCTGGAATTTAGTGCATAATGAAACGATGCGTTGCTAACTTTGCAACCGTACAGTACCAAAGAACGCATTTTGAGCTTTTGAAAAGATCTATGTAAGATCATTTAGATCAAACATGCCCACGTATTGGCCCGTATAGCCCGCGTGGCCCTTCATACAAATTTTTTTCTATTTTAATTTTGTCTTTTCGATGAGACAAACTCAAAGAACGCCTGCAAAAAGCAACAACACAAACCACACTCGTTTAGTGTTCAGAATATTTTCCAGCGAACTTTACAAAAACAAATGCATGCAAAGCCAAAATAAAAAAACGCACACTCGATGATGTCGACGCTGAAGCTGATTGTCCCGTTATTTGTGTGTCGAGCTATTTTTCATGACATCTGATTTTATTGCATTGTAATTGTTTTTTTTTTTGTCTGATTTTTTGCCAAACGCAACGATGAGCGCAACGATTTGTGTTTTTTAAAATTTCTTGGGCCCCACTGATTTAAATGAATAATATCTTAAATTCTTATTTTTTGTAATGTATTATGTATCCAAACATATGTTGTTACATTTGTATATTATATTTATAACAGCTGACGACTCAGAAATATATTTTTGTGGTTTTTTGTCGTGGTCGAGAGCGTTAAAGTGTCTGAACCACTCGGTGAAAATTTTTGAGTCGTGATGTCCGAGGTTCGAATCTGCTACTAGACACAGAAAATATTTTCAATTGAAATAAATTTTTCTGATCAGTCGTCGCTTCTCTGCAGACAATGGCGAACCTCCGAGAGTAAATAAAGCCATGTAAAGCTGTAAAAAATAAATAATTATATTATATTATTTTTTTTTAAAAAAGTAGATTTACAATTTAATAGTCTGGCAATCCAAAACTCTTTCTTGAGCATTTATATGCATTTTTTTATATTGTTTAATTTAGTCGTTAAGTGATCAATAAACTGGATACACACAAAATCGTATTAGTTCTCGCGTTCTTATTCTTAGCAGCAGAGCAGAACTGATCCCAGCGACCCAACAATTTTTGTTATATTCCCGTTCTAAGAACTAATAAGTTAACTTATAAAGTTAAGTTACAGTTACAAGGCCCAATTTATGAGATGGAAAATTACTGTGGGACTTCGTCATTTTGAAATTTATTAACAAAAAAAAAAAACGTTCCTAACATCATTTATATAAATATATATAACAACTGTATGAAAATTAACATTTGAATTGATTTTATATTGGATTCAGTTATACAGTAATTCCACAGTAATTTTTGTTTCAATTCACAGTAATTTTACATAAAAATAGTAATTTTTCGTGACTAACACAGTAATTTTAACAAATTATGTTATCATCACTGATTCAGATATCTATTTAAGATAGACAAAGGAAAAAAACTGCGTTCTCAATTTTTTTGTTTGAATTTTTTTAAGGAGTTTTGAGGCCTTCAAATTCTGAAAAAAATTCTACAAAAAAAAAATGTAATATTTTAAGCCAATTTCTAGCTCTTGTTGTTTTATTTTTATAAGTTATTTATAATGTTTTATATTTTCATGTATTGGAGGAAAACTTAAGTAATTAGAAAAAAAGTAAAACTTTAAAAAGTATGCACACACTTATTTTAAAAAAATACAAAGAAAATGTACATTTTTTAAATATTTGACTCAGTAAAAATGGAAAAAATGAAAGTGTTTCCCCTTTTTTCCCTTTTAGAAAGGTATTGGTTCCTACCTGGAACCATTTTGAATTTTTTACTTCAGATTCGCGATCAGCGACCCCAAAAACCTATTAATCATCCTTTTCATGCAGATTAGACAACTCCTTGAGGTTTTGGCCATCTTTTTCGATTTGGAACATTGTGCGTCGTATTTTATTCAAAAAATTACTCGTTCGGCAAGACTAACTAAAAATATCGGAGCTGTAGCTGTGGTAGAAAACCCAACTATGTCCATTTCGAGACGATCACAGGAATTGGGCCTATGCACAGCCACTTTACACCATATTTTACATAAAGATCTTGGTCCATGTGATTATAAGGTGTAGTTGAGACAAGTCTTGAAGACTTTTGAGCATGGAAAACGTTGTACATTCGTTGATTGGGTGCTGGACATGCATGAAAAAGATCATGATTTGTCAGACAAAATTATCCTTAGTGATGAGGCTCATTTTTATCTATCTGGGTACGTGAATAAGCAAAACAGACTCATCTGGGGCTTCGAAAATCCAAGTGAAATAGTCGGCCATCCACAACGAGTGACACAACGAGTTTGGAGCGGTTTTTGGAGTGGCGGTGTCATTGGGGTATAGTTTTTCGAAACTGATGCTGGTGCAATCATTTCAGTGAATGTGTTGCGTTTCCGAACAATGTTGACTAACCTTTTTTGTGCTGAAATTGATGCTATGGATGTGGACGACGTTAATATTCAGCAGGATGGCGCCACATACCATAACACATACCAATGGATTGGATTTCCGAACAATGATGACAGACTTTTTTGTCCTGAAATTGATGCTATGGATGTGGATGACGTTAATATTCAGCGGGATGGCGCCACATACCATACAGCTGGTAAAACAATGGCTTTATTGCGTGTAAAATTTCCTGGACGTGTGATTTCTCGAAATGGAGACTTTGATTGGCGCCGAGATCGTGCGACTTAACACCATTAGACTTTTTCTTTGGAACAACGTTAAAGATAAAGTCTACGCCAATGCTAGAGCAAATAGTTATTCAAGAACCTCAAAGACAATATTAAAGCTGTTATTCGAGAGATACAGCCGCAATTATTCAAAATGTGATGAAAAATTTCATCAAAAGACGCAAGAACAGCTGCGGTGGACATTTGGTATATTGTATTGCATTACTAACCTCAAAGTTTGTACTTTGGATTTTACTTTGGTTGATTTGGTTGTACTTTGGAACTAAAATTATTAGCTCTTTTTATGAAAATATTGCATTTTTTGTTTTAAATAAAGGGTCCGCCAAATAACTTTTTTTGTTTTGAACATGCTATAAAAAAAAAAGTGTAGCTTCGGCTGTGTGGCAGGTAGCGCCGTCCTGTTGAAACCAAATGTTGCCAATATCCTCCTCTTCAATTTTTGTGAACATGGCCCGATAACGATGGCCATTGACTGTAACGGCCACTCCTTGCTCATTTTCGAAGAAAAATGGCCCAATTATGCCTCTGGACCAAAATCCGCACCAAACAGTGACTCGTTTTGGGTGCATCGGTTTTTCAATGTATGCGTGCGGGTTTTCTGTGCCCCAAATGCGACAATTTTGCTTGTTTACATACCCGCCAAGATCAAAATGAGCTTCATCTGAAAAGATGATTTTTTTTGGCAAAATCGGCATCGGATTTTCAAAGTAATGTCGCAATATTTCCCAGCGTTGTTCAAGCGTACACACAACCATATTCGTTCAGCGGAAGGATAAAACTAATTATCTGTCAAATCAGACATGTGCTAAGTGTTACCATTCACGAAGTAAGCACTAGTTGAAAAAAAAAACATTAGATGGCGGACCCTTTATAAAATGATACATCATAGTGAAAGACCCTTTATATAACCCAAACTATTTCAAATTTATTCGCAAGACTCCAATTGAGACTAAGGTAAATTCAAATTCCAAATAGAGCAGCAGATTTTACTCTAAGCCCGTTATCATAAATTAAGCCTCCTCCGAGTCATGCTCAACTTAAGCCAATTTATCGAATGCACAACCAATAAAAACAGCAAAACTCTTCAATATTTATGACAACAATTTCTGAATTATGTTCATTCAGCCTCCCAAATAATGCCATAAAATGCTCTTATATTTCTTTTTAAATTGTTGCCACCCGCTGCTGGCTGAGAAGCAGCCCAAGTGCTAGACTGGCAAGCACTGCCTACCGAGAGTATTCAAACTAATTTGCCAAAGCGGCCAACAAATCACTGAAGCACTCTTAGCCATACACACAAGCACACACACACACACCGTCGCTTGCAAGCACACTATGAATTTACTATGTTGGCCAGTTACAAGTAGCGCTTCCTGTGTGCAACAAACTTGTTACAACGCCAGCCAACACGTTAAACGGAAGCAACAATAATCAACAATGGTGGAACGCGTGTGCTACACAAACACAAACTTAAACACAAACACAACGACACACACACAAACTCTCTAAACTTACATAATAACGCAACGCTATGACGGTAATGTTCACACTTTGAAAATGTAGCGCCTCGTTATCATTAAAATTAAGTACAATAGCAACGAAATAGCAACGGCAAACTTTATAAAAAAACAAAAATATTTGGATATTAAGTATTTGAAGCAAGCGTGAATTTAACGCAGTTATTAATGAGCACGTTCGCATTTAAAATGAAGTCACACGCTCAGCGTACACCAACCACATTACAATGCAAGGAACAAAGTTTTTGCTGTACCCACGTACATGAGTAAAATTTGACTGTGGGGTGTTTTTCGTTTTATAGCAGAAGGAACTTTGTAATGAGCCTTGGTATTATTTTCGTTTTAGGGTTTGGGGTGTTGCTTCCTTGCAACAGCGAATATGATATAAAAGCTACCCCACAAAATCAAAGCTTTATTCTTATTAGTCAAGCTTGGTATGAATTGTACGTAAAATAATTCTGAAACGTCTAACAGTTTCAAATAAATGTGGCCAACTTATTACTTTGCCCCTCGCAGTTCTCTGTTCTCCAGTCATCCTTAGATTTTACTTTATTCTTAGATCTTAATAGACCTAGAAATACATCTTCATCAAGTTGTGCCATACATAACCATTTAATTGATCTAATTTAGCATTTCTTTGGAGCTTAGAACTCTGCGAAGTCAAAAAAGTTGAGTATCAGGTAACCGAACAGAAAACCGGCCGGAGGTACTAAACAACTTTAATTTATTAAGACAAAGTAAAGCCACTTTTGAGATTAATAAATAGGCGGTTAGCGATTTATACATTTTCTACTAGCTTTTGCACAACTTTTGAGCAACTGTCCTCAGCAAGTTCTTTTGTCACATCAGAATCAGGTAGTGTTGATAAAAACTTATCGAAATGCTTCCTAAGAACACTTCGATCAAGCGATCAGGCACAAGAACCTACACTAGAGCTTAAAGAGCCACAACCAGAAGAATGTTTTGAGTAAACGAGTTCGAAGGAAATCCAAAGGTGTCATATTAGATACTAGCGATACCCGGCGCGCGTTGCTGCACCCGGCAAGTATATTGCAAATAATAAATAAATTCAAAACTTTTATGAGTCCCTTAGTCCTGACATCACGCTCATGTTCCACTGCCCGTTACAGTTTCCCAGTGGCAGAACATCACTCCCAGGTGGCAATTCCATTATGAGTTTCAATGTCCTGTGATTTTAATTTCCATAGCTATTCTGTATAGATATCAGGCCACACCCCCTTTTCCAATGCACGTACCAGTTTTTCAGTAGAAAGACTTTGGCAATTAGTAACTCCATACTGAGTTTTATTGTCATGCGACGTTTTGTTCCAAAGCTATTCAATATCAAAAATTTGACTTGTGTGGTCGAAGCCATAACCCCTTTTCCTATGCCCGTCCCAGTTCTCAAGTAGAAATACATTCTCCATTCTGAGTTTCAATGTTATGTGACTTCTACTTCCAAAGCTCGATTCGATACCTAAATTTTAATTGTATCGGCAGTGCCACGCCCACTTTTCAAATGGTCACTCAATTTTGCCAGTCAAAACACACAACTAAATAGTACGTTTTTACAAAGTTAAATTGATATGTGACTTATAGTTCGAGAGTTATACCTTAAATTTGGGCTGCTGGAAAAGTGCCACACCCCTCTTCCAACGCCCATAAATTTTCACCAGTAGAACGGCAGGTGAAAATTTCATTTGAATACCAAATATTGATGCTGTGTGACCTATAATTCCAAAAATATTCGCTATCACATATTCGCAGAAGGAAGTATCCAATTTGGTCCTGTCGTTTTCAAGTTTTAAGCAACCCAACAAACCAAGATAGATAAGAATATAGATAGATATACATATATAAGAGAGGGGGAACCCCCAGCATATTTGTAAAGCTCTCCTCCCATTTGTAGTACTTTTGCCAACAGTGACCATATGAACTAAAGTACTAAATTTTAGTCTGATAAGACTCAAGCCTTTTTATATTTTTTTTATTTATTTAATACTCAAGCCATTGAAATATAAAATTTTAATTAATTTGTAGGCGGTTAAAGGAGGTGTAGAAAAAATGTTCACATACGAACCATGATACGGCCAATAAGAATACAACAAAGAAAACCTCAAGCAAATCGGACACTCGGACATGTCGGACATGTTTACATATTTAATTATTTTTAGCATTTTACTTTAGCGAATTTAATTAAAAAAGATATAGATTCTGCCTGTATTACAATTAACATTGTTGTTGCTTCATTAGCTCATTTTGTCGATCATGCACACAATGGAAAAGAAAGAAAAAGCTTTGTACTGCTTAATGCAGTGTTTATGAATAATTTTCTATGAAGTTTTGACGTAGAATACGTCATTCTCGGAGGTAAGTAGGGTGGTTGATAGTGATCAGGTGTCGGTATTTATATCACAATTTGAACCTTTGGTGTGCCTAAAGTACTGATCGTACAATGTTGATGTTAGCACTTGTTGGTCTGCTTGATCCTCACTGGGAGAAAAATTCATGTTTGAACTCTCTAACTTATATACATTTTACACAATTGCATGAAATATATAGCCAACATTTGATGTTATTGTTTGCTTAAGTTTGCTACCTTTTTATCGACAGTTTCCGGTTTATCGAAGAAACCATAAAATTTGTATGGGAGCCCCCTTAAGGAGTGGTCGGAGGGAATAGGTGTCAAAGGCAAAAATGTTCCTTTTGCAAAAGTAATGAGGATCGGTGATACATATTAACCCTTTCCGGCACTCTTTTAAAGGTCATATGCTCAGGTTTATGAAATAAATATACAAAAACCATACAATTTGTATGGGAGCCCCCCTAAGGAGTGGTCGGAGGGATAGGTGTCAAAGGCAAAAAGGTTCCTTTTGTAAAAATAATGGTGATCGGTGATACATATTAACCCTCTCCAGCACTCTCGTAAAGGTCATATGCTCAGGTGTATGGAATAAAATTTTGCTAAATATTTTTTAAAAAAGATGTCATCACGTCTTGTGTTATGACGTCTTGTGTTATGACATAGTCGAAACTACTGTATCTTTTTTAGATGGTATTTAATCTCAAATTTTAATAACTTTTTAGGGTAGGTTTTAAAAAATAAAGTATGCAATAGCTTAAGTTAAGAATGACGCTTTGCATTAATAAAAGAATTATTAAAATCGGTTCAGTAGTTCTTTAGTTTAGCGTACACGAAGATACGTGATAAGAATTTTATATAATTTTATAGATAACATTACTAACATCTAACAATTCAGTGTCATTTGTGACCCCTGACTTTACTAACGATGTGATTAATACATCATACGAATATTTCCCAATATACCTTTCGTTTGATTTCTTTGAAATGGTAGCGCAATTCGCAAATATGTACGCAGCTTCAAATCATACAGCCAACTTTAAACCAACTGATGGTCAAAAGATTCAAATTTTATTTGGTATTCATGCCGAAATTAGCATTTTGATCTACCTAAGAGTTCGTATGTTTTGGGAGGATGCTACACCATTTCCGTTAATTACAAAACACATGTCAAGAGATCACTTCTTTCAATTGAGAATGATGCTTCACTTAGTTGATAACACCGCTAAGGCTACCGACAATGTGAACGAGTTATACAAAATCAGACCTATCATGGAAGCTGTCTTTGTATCGATGAACATTTGATTCTGTTCAAACAGTACATACAAGGAAAGCCCACTCCATGGGGCATAAAACTGTTCATTCTATGCAGAAAGAGTGGAAGGCCCATGCAAATTTTATGATTTTTTAATATTTGTACCTTATACCTGAACAGGCCAGGGTATGGTGGGCCATCTAGTGGTTTCTTTTGAAATCAAAGTTTACTTTCACACCGACAGCTATTTCCCGCTCCAAGTCTTGACATAAAGTCATTATCATACCTCCGCGGAAAGAAATTACTCGCTTTACACTTGAACAACGTTGGGAAATATTGGAAACTTATTTCCAAAGTGAGAGCTGTGAATTACCCAAATAGTGCGTTATTTGAAAAGAAATTTTGGCCGAAATGAAGCACTCACCGCGCCTGCTGTACGCAAATTAGTGCAAAAAGTTCGTGAGACTGGTATGCTAGTGGAAAACACTCATGGTCCTCTTCGTTGTACAGTGGAGCACAAACGAGAATGTGGCTGCTGTAGCCGAGAGTGTTAAACTCAATTCACGGACATGAACTCACCATAGATCTCAACAGTTCAACTTTTCACACACTAGCCTGAAGGGAATTCTGCACAAAGATCTCGGATTAGTTTCTTACAAGGTCCAATTGACTCAGCAATTGAAGGTGCAGGACCATCCGTTTCGCTATCGCTTCGCAGTTTGTGCTATAGAGCATCTTTTCTCACGAGGTGCATTTTCATCTCAGCTGCTACGTTAAGAATCAAAATTACTGCATCTGGAATTCAAAAAACCCTCACGTTATTGTCGAGAAGCCGATGCATCCACATAGAGGGACAGGTTGGTGGGGATTGTGAAGTGGTGGCATCATTGGACCATTTTTCTTTGAAATTGATGCTCGGAACAACGATTCGGTCAAGGGTTGGCGTTACAGAGCCATGTCAACCGACAGTTTTTTACTGAAATTGGAGACATGAATTTGGACCACCTCTGGTTCATGCAGGATGGCACGCCATGCCACACAGCCCATGCCACAATCGATCTTTTGCGCACCAAATTCCCAAATCGTGTTATCCGCCGTCTTGCCGATGTCAGTTGGCCGCCTCGGAGCTGAGATTTGACCCTTTTGGACTGTTTTTGTGGGGAACCGTGAAGGACCAATGGTATGCCAACAATCCGGAAACAATTCAAGCACTTATGGCCAATATCATCCAAGCAATCCGTGAGCTACAGCCCGAAACCATTAAAAAGGTCTTGAAAAATGATAGAATGGAATGATAGAATGCGCTACTGCGAAGCCAGCTGAGACAGCCACTTGAACGACGTTGTAATCCATAATTAATGGCAATATTTGCTCTCACTAATAAAGCCATAATAAATGGAAATAATTTAATTTGTTCATTTTGTTGCATTAAAAAAAACTTGTATTTGGCCCACCCTCTAAAGTTGTTCGTTAGCAACCGCCTAAGGAAATTATCCGCATATTTTTAGCGAAGGGAATATCAAAGCAAAAAATTACACACATTGTTGACAAACAACAATTCCCAAACTACGATTACACACTTTTTCCTTATCGCTTCAATTAAAGACTCTCTCGTAACTCAACATCATTCAAGGATATTAACTCCAACTCCAATAAGCTCTGCCTCTCGCTCTGTTTCACACACGCTCAATGAATCCTCTCAAATGTTTCAATACATCGCCGAAAACTGCATTCAACTCAATTATTGAAACTCGTTTTAACTTAAATCGATACAAATTGTTGAGGTACATTTTTTTTTGTTTTTTTTTTTTTTTTTTTGTGCAAACAACACAAAAACCGATAAAATGTTAAACTTCATCAATTTGAAGTTATGCAAATCGAAGAAGGAAAGGATAAACCAAAAACACTGCAACCACAAGGATCTGTTATATCCACCGCATTTTTTTGCTTTTTTTCTCCTTTCTTTTTATTTTGGTGCAATAACAGCAGAACTCAGAACTGCAGCCGTTGTGGATTAAACGAATTTTTTAAATCCCACATCTTGCCGGTTCTGGATAAATGCACTCTACCAAGCATGCACACATGCTGACACACACCCGCACACATACACCCAAAACGCTCAGTGAAAGGATCAACCTTTCACCGCATTACCTTAGAGGACAAGCAACATGATTAATGTTTTGATTGGCTCGAAGTGAAGCCGGAAAATGTTGTGTGCGGATGGGGATCAAAAGAACGGAATCAGAAGTTAGTGCCGTTGACCAAAGTGCAGAGGAATCTATCTATTAAATTTTTAAAATCCATGGGATGGCTTTGCTGTGCTTTAAACAGCGTAAGTATATAATGCTGATGAAAGGAGTTCATAAGCAGCTAAAAAAACACGACTTTATCTGAGGAACTTCAACAGATAGTTTATTAGATAGTGGGGAAAATCAGTCTAATTTGAATAATTTTAAAATTACCTGTTGTCCTTTTGACTTCAAAGAAAAGAAAAAGAAAATATGTTGGCTTACTTCCATGGCCATCACGGGGATTCGGACCCAGGACTCCTGAGTCGCAGTCAAGTTCGCTACCACCTCGACTACCGAGGCCGCCTAAATGTATCTGCTGTAATAATAAATACTGATCGAATGCACACAATTATTTTGGGTTACAGGGGACTTTTATTTACAAATTCGCAGGGTACCCTGGGTGGCAGAAAGTGTCGTTTTTTTTGGGTGGAAACACGAGGGATAAAAGCCAAATTAATTTTTTTTTAATTCAAAAGGTTGCGTTTTACCGCACAGGTTTCCAAAAAAGTTGAAAAAGGCATTTTTCAAAATTCATCGGCGTTGCATTGAATTGTTACTCTCTATGATTAAAACGATGGTATGAACGTAAAGATAAATTATTTGACTTCATTATAAAAAACAACAAAAAATCAAACCGTCATCAGTATGCGTGGAAGCTGATTAAGAAATGGAACTGAAGATTTCTTACATGGAATTATTACTCGCTGAGTATTGGTGCTGCGATTAAAACTATGATTTGCCAACAAAGGCCTGTTCCAAGTCCTCACAACAAAAGCAGACAAAAAATGTACACGTCATGGGGACACAGAGAGAGCCGCTCAAAGATCGATAATGTAACATTCATGCAACGGTGTTGCATTGAATTGTTACTTGATAAGTATATGAGCTACAGAAAATGTTTAAAAACGAAAATTAGGGATTTATGTTATACTTGACCTTACGACAAAAAAAAAAAACAAATTCTGACGTCGTCAGGTCGTGAAGTAGCTTATGTGACAGAAATTGAATATCGTTGCATGGAATTATTACTCACTCAGGAGACGTGCTACGGTAAATTTTATTTTACGGCATCATTGATGTGCCTTACAACGAAAATATTAAAACAATTCCCTTCGTCATGATTTCATGGTGACAAACACTTAATGCAGTGAAAATGTTAAAACAATGAAAAACCGTTGCATGGAATTTTTACTCTGTGACTGCTGTCGCAACGGTAAATTTTATGGAACGAAAATGAAGGTGAGGTCTTCGGGCATATGGTTAAAATACAAAAAAAAAAAAAAAATCGGCGGCGTCATCAGGTCCCTCAGGGATTAATTACATACAGCAAAGGCAAATTTAATGCACCACAGAAGAGCACAACCCATGTAGAAGCAAAAGCAAAAGCAAAGCAAAAGCAAAATAAAATCCAAAAGCAAAAGTTCAGGGAAAAGCAAAAGCCACAAAAACGACAGCAACGACAGCAACAGTAGCAACAACAACATTTACACAACAACGAAGACGATGATGATGATGACGATGACAACAACAACAACAACGACATGAAACACAATGAAATCGAAAAAGGACTATGACAAGAATTAGGATATGGATTAGAACAAGGATTTAGACACACCTAAAGCACACCTTTCTAAGCTAAGAAAGGAATTCAGACAAGGATTAAGTCAAGAATTTGGACATGCATTACAACAAGAGTTTGGGCATGAAGTAGTAAAATTATAAGGAGAAAGTATAACGAAAGTATAAAAGTATAACTTAAGGATGAGGACAAGCTTGGGAACAAATTAACCCTTATATGCACAAGGCCCCCGATTTTTACCGAAAAAATATATTTTATGTAAAATTGAGTAAAAATAAAAACTGCGTTTTTAGTTTTGAAAAAAAATTTTTTTTTTTAAATTTTTTTAAAAAAAGTGATTGTATCTATAAAGATACAATGTGAATTTACCCACATCTAAAATCCCTATTAAAATATATTAAAACGAAAGAAATATGTTTTGATATTTTTATTAATTAATTTATTTTAAAAAGTTAAAATTATCAAAAACTACAGGGAGTGCACACTGTCTTTAAAGATACAACCAACTAAAGTGACCCGGTGAGGTGCCAAATGATCGAAATTTTTTCGAACCACTTAAAATCACTAAAGGGCATGTTTTGAAAACAGTCAGTATTTTTTCCTAATCAAAATTATTTATCTGTTCCTTAAAGTTCAACTGTTAAAAATAGTGTTTATTTTATTAAAATGTTATTTTTATTTTTTTTGACTTTGTACATAATTTTTTTAAAAAGTATGACAAGTAGAAGTAAAAACTATTTTTTATTTAGGACTTAAAATATTCTAAATAATATAAAACCGATTTGAAAAAAATCAAACCAAAAATATAGCCGTAGGAATTTTTTGAATGGTTGTATCTTTAAAGATACACGGGGCATTTAAGGGTTAAAGGATGGGAACAATGATAAAAAAACACTGTCACGTCAAAACCTACGGATGTTTTTACAATACAGTTAACTCTTTTTTGAATTTTCTGTTTTCGTTAATTTTAATAACGTTGTCAAACTGTACTTTTGACCATACAGCATTCTAAGATAGGGTTTATATTTCCATGATTTAAATAATGAATAATATTTTCTCGATTTTCATAAGATGTCAAAAATCTTTTTTGTTTAATAGGTCAGAAAATGACAATTTAAGGATTTTCCAAAATAAGTCAAGTTTGATCATCCATAACTTTAGTATCCGAATTATGGGTTTTTTTAATTTTTGTACAGTATAGCTCTAGACCAGTGTCGGCCGACACCTATGCACGCGTGCTTCGTGAAACTTCGTATTTTTACACCGACATAAAACTGGCTGTCGTGCTTTTACATCGACGCTGCCGATTATTCGTAGCAAGAGCGCTCAGTCGATGTTTCGCTTTTGGCTAGTTAACACCACGCTTCTATGCGCGCAATTTATTACGTAATTTTAAAAGCTTACACGTAAAAAAATGATCAACCTAACGTGGGAATTAGCATATTTTTGCTTTAAAAATTGTTTTGGGGAAGCTAAAACTGAATTTGTCAGAAGAAAGTAGGGTGCGCTACCAGTGCTTTTTTTATTTTGAAGTAATATGCAATATAAATAATATTAGTACTATTAGAAGTCGGTAAAATGTTATTAGTAAAAGATTACTTTCCAAATAAATATGTAATATTGATATTAATAATAAATATATGCATATTGATATTATTAATAAAATATTAATATTAATATTATTATTAATTATTGTTAATAACGCGGCCCGAGACAATATGTAATGTTGCACATTATTTACCTAGTAAGAAATTTATTTAATTTCAATTCACTTTCATATACCTGCATTCATTTAGAATTCCGCTTAATTTTAATAATAAAAAATTTCTTCAAGACTCCTGCGAACTAAAATTTTTACAGTGTAAGCCAAAGAGAGATTCTTTGCTCTCACTTGGGCGCACACTACTGCAAAACTGAATGAACTGTGTATGTATTTTTTTGGCCGACACTGCTCTAGACTATGCTTTAGCTATCTGTAGAAAAATGTTCTTAAATTTTATAATTTTGGTCTTTTGGGGATTTGTTTCGTAAGAACTCCTATATCCAACAAAAATAACGGAATGGTAAAAACGATATTTAAGCAAACCTGGAATTCCAAAACTTTTTTCTGCGAAAATCAAAAATATTTTTATAGAATTATTCAACAACCTCTAGTAAAAAAATAAATGTTTTCCGATGATGTATGCCTTTATTCTGTTTTCGATAGGCTATAAAAAGTCACTTTAGGGATTTAAAAAAAAAAGTCGAATTTGAAGATCGATAACTTTGGTATAAGAATTTTGGTTTTTAAATCTTTTGCACCAAATAAATCAAGAATATGCTTAAAGCACCTTTGATTTTTTAGAGTTTTGGGAATTGTTTAGTAAAAATACCCAAACTCGACTTGTCCGAAAAGTTGCACTTTTAACAAAAAATTTAATAACGAAAAACTTCCTCAACGTTGTCGCACCATTTTTTGCGTCAATATTAGTCATAATTTCATAAAAAAACTTTTTTTAAAGTAACAAAAAAAAAATTAGATTTTTGCGAAAAGTGAAAAAGCACTATTGTGGTGATATGTGCTGTTGAGCTTTTTTAACGAAAGCTTAATTGAAAAACGAGGTGCACACCATTTCTTTTTTTTTTCAAATTAAAGCATTGGAAAAGTTATTGGGTTTTAAAAAAAAAAAAACACATTTTTCCCTATAAATCCCTTCGAACAACAAAAGTTTGTTGCGGCACTTCCAAATCTTCTTCAATCGAACTCATATCTGAGATCCATATCGAGTAACGGAAACTTTTTAGGGAGTGTCTCGCACGCACCTCGGCAATACTGCCAGAAAAATTTTGACAGTTCCATTCGAAAATTTGACATTTTCTATCTTAAATGTACTCACAATGTGGTTTGTACTCAGTTTTCAACAGTGGTTTGAAAATTGTATTTCAGCAAGAAAATGGAATTAACACGTGAACATTTTCGGGTGATGATTTTTTACGATTTTCGACGTGAATTGACAAGAAAAGAATACATCGATGAACTTAGTTTGACTTTTGGTGATGAAGCAATACGCCCATCGACTGTTAGGCAGGTTCAATGAGTTCGAGCGTGGTCGTCGGTCTCTCCAAAACGAATTTCGTAAAAGTCGCCCAAAAACGGTTGTTGTGGCGGAAATCATCAATGCTGTGCGAGAGCTGTTAACAGCAGACCGTCATATGACAAACCATGAAATGGAGTCATCTTTGGGCATTTGTGGAACTAGCATTCATTCGGTTTTACATGAGCATTTAAATGTCAGGAAAATTTGTTCCCGTTGGATACTACATAATTTGACGCTTGCTCAATAAAAAAGCTATTGTCGATTGATGCAAGGAAATACTGAAATAATACAGCAGGAGTGGTTCGAAGTATGTCTACATTATCACCGCAGGTGACGCACCATGGATCTATACTTATGAGTCCTAAGCAAAACGGCAATCCACTGTTCGGTTCTTTCAAAGTGAGCAAAACCCGACCAAAACTGTCCCCGGGCGGAGCTCATCCAAGAAAATGGTTGCCAGTTTTTTTAGAAAACCCGGTCATGTCGCCAATTAACCACTTGAGTAGTGGAGAAATGTGAATGCTTAATGGTACACAACGATTTGTTTGCCGAAAGTCTTGGAAGAATTGAGGAGAACCCACCACCGAAAGCAGATCATCATCTATCACGACAATGCAAGTTCCTACATATCAGCTTAAACAAAAGAGTTTCTGAGCACTCAAAACTGGGACACAACCATTTGTTCGCCGAAAGTCTTCGAAGAATTGAGAGAAACCAACCACCGAAGGAAGATCATCCAACATCACGACAATGCGAGTTCCCACACATCAGCTCAAACAAAAGAGATTTTGAGCACTCAAAACGTGAAATTGATGGATCATCCACCTTACAGTCCTGAATTGGCACCGTACGACTTCTTATGGTTCCCTTACATTAAGAAAGAAATGCGTGGCGAGCGTTTTTCTGAGCCCGAACAGGCCGTTGAAGCCTTAAAAAACCATATATCGGAGGTACCATTTTCAGAGTGGCAAAACTTTTTCGAAAATTCGTGCAAACGAATTCAAAGTCATGTTGATCATCTTGGAGAATACTTTGAAAAACAATAAAAGCATTTTCACTGATTGACCACTATTGTTTTCATTGTTAGGCTCAAGAAATAAAAGGCCACCCTCGTATATTAATATGTACATTAGACCAGGGACGGACACATTTTGCGCACATTCTACGGCAGTGGCCGCCAGCGTGCGCCAAATCGCACACACTCGGCTGCTGAATGAATTCGGGTGTGAATCGGAAAAGAGAACGGAAAACTGTGAGAGAACTAAGAGCGTAGATTTATAGAAAGTGTGAGAGCGAGAGCATGATCTTAAGAAAAGCAAGTGTTGCATGTTCTGCATATTAAGAGGATGGTTTCTGCATATTAAAAAGGGACTCATTTCATTTGACGTAGCTACAAAAAACGATGTTATTGGTATGACAATCAGGTCTTCAGGTGCATTTACAAAAGTTTTTTTTCAAAAGAATTTTTTTTGTATATTTCGAAACAAAACATAGACACATAATTTTTTTAAGATTGGACTGTAAATGTCGAAGATATGAAAAATTTTCCCTACATTCGGGAAAAAAAATTAAAGAATTTATGTGAAAAGTTCTACTGGGATAATCGATATATGTAAAGGGTGTTTTTTTAGAGGTATAGAACTTCGAATTGAAATAAAACACAAGAAAATCGTTTTAATGTCCATCAATTTGGCTTTATTGGAAGGATAATTTTATGCCATTAATGTTTAAATATGATTTCGGGCATGTGGCCGCCGCGGCTGGCTCGAATAAAGCCAATTCTACAGGTCCAATTTTCAACCACTTTTTCGAGCATATGGGGCCGTTATCGGCAATAACGCCACGAATGTTGGCCTCCAAGTCCCCTAATGTTTCTGGTTTGTTGGCGTAGACGAGCGACTTCACATATTCCCAAAGAAAATAATCCAATGGTGTCAAATCACACGATCTTGGTGGCCAATTGACAGGTCCATTCCGCGAAATTATGCGCTCATCGAATGTTTCCTTCAATAAATCGATTGTGACGTGCGCTGTGTGGCATGTAGCGCCGTCTTGTTGGAACCACAACTCGTAATTAACGAATCCACATTCATGCCATCCAATTCGGGAACAAAATAGTCGGTTATCATGGCTCTATACCGGTCTCCATGAACGGTAACTGACTCTCCAGCATTATTTCGGAAGAAGTATGGCCCAATGACTCCACCAGCCCATAGAGCACACCAAACAGTCAGTTTTTGTGGATGTAATGGCGTCTCAAGGATCTCATGTGGATTCTCTTCACTCCAAATGCGGCAATTTTGCTTGTTGACGTAGCCATTCAACCAAAAATGAGCCTCATCACTGAACAAAATTTTGCGATGAAAATCAGCATCGAGATCAATCTCATTTTCGGCCCATTTGCAAGCGTTGTTCTTTTGTCAACCTGTTCATGATGAAATGGGAAACCAAACTGAACATAAATGACATTAGAGTTGCCAGATTTGACCACAAAATGCCAGTTTTATCTCTATTCGAAAAACAAACCCCTAAAAAAACACCCTATATGTTACTTTCTTCGAAGAGTTCAATATTTTTTTGCGACCTTTAATTTTATGACCTTTTATAACCTAACGATACATTAGGATTATAGAAACTGGGATCTGGTGGGTAAGTACCAAAACCAAATGATTTTTAGAGAAAAAAAGTTGGACTCCTCGATAGAAAAACATTGATATTTTATTCTTTAAGATCGGACGGTAAATGCTGAAGATATGAAGAAAAACTTATATGCGCTACCCCTACGTTCGGTATAAAAAAAACATTTTTTTCGAAATTTTATTTCAAAAATGCATCCGATTAGATGGTGTGCGGAGTACCTACTTTTTTTCGATACGGTCTAACCCAACTAGCATTTTTTGAAATTCTTGTACACATAAGAGTCGTTTTCGACTCTTTTCCTCAATGGTGACAGTCAAAAACGCGCTCATTTTCTGATCAGAAAAGACTCTGATCGGGAGAAAATGGTACCCTACGCGCGACTCTTCTTGACGAGTCTTTTTCGAGTCGTTTTTTGATCGTGGATATCACTAAAAAGAGATTAAAAAACGACTCATTTTCGAGTCGTTTTTTGATCTTGAAAACAATGAAGAACGACTAGAAAACTAATCATTTCCGAGTCATTTTTTAATTTAATTAATTATTAATTAAAATAATTTAATAAATTAATTTTAAAATTAATTTTTATTTTTAATGTTACAACTGAAACGACTTTAAACTACGACTGCACTGCTGAAACTGAACGAAATGCCTTTAAAATAATTCTTTTGTTTCAATTTGTCCGATTTCCCGTTAATTACGAGTTTCACGAACAAACAGGAGATCAAAATATGCTTCCACACACGACATATATTTACTTTGTTATTGTAAACAAAAAATGCAGTCTAATCTCAGCAACTCGCGTTCACTATGTCCGCAGCCTAAGTTATTGCGCAGCTGATCAAAATATGCTTCAGCACACGATTTCTTCAATATCCCGTTAGATGGCACGAAAAAAAAACAGTTAGTTTATAATCAGTGCGGGGATCAAAATATGCTTCCACACAAGATATGTATTTTGTTTTTGTATATCACCAAGAGTACTCAAAAATGACTCGTTTAGGTGATTGGTGACAAAACAGTCTTCTAAATTCTGGTTTGGAATGCTTATGTTATAACCACACAAACTGAAATTCCTGGAATGGCTTCAAAATCGTTACAAGAGCTTTTGCAATTATAAAATTTTTTTTAATGAGCTGACGAAGAATGAGGATTGACAGATTGAAACAAATAAGAAGGACATAGGTTAGCCAAAAATACAACTACACAATAGAAATATACAAGCCAGACATTTGCACAAGCCCGATCGTCATTTTTTGCCACTCGAATTAACAATCGTTGTCAGCCACAATCATACACAAAAATTAACGCACGCATACAGTTCGAGTTCGTAAACAACGATTAGTGCTAAGCACAGTTTGTAACGATTGCGAATACATACAAAGGCACCATCCAGACAATGCAGACATTCGGATGCTTCGCTAAACACTCGAGTGTCTCGAGTGTTGCTGCATGAATGTTTTTTTTTTTTTGCTTTCGTTCTTTCCAACAAATACGCATTCTCCCGTTACTTTGAGAATGAGTGTTAGAATAGAGGGGCATTTTTTTTTGTTCGCTGTTGTACTACTTAATCTAAAAAACATTGCAAAAGGCTTGCGGCAACTCCAAAATATATTTTTTTCTATTGTTTATGACAGTGTTTGTCATCCCATAGCCATGCGTGTACGGCACAAATCGTTTTTTTTTACACATGAGATTTTTTCGTATACAAACAAATCAACACTGCAGACTGCGGTTAACATTTTTGGTGCGAATGGACATAAAAGCATGAAATTTCCTTGCTTTTGGTGAATGTTGCTCATGTCTCGCTTCGTTGGGTATTCTTGATTCGCAGGCATTCGTAATCGCGACCACTCTTACTCTATGGTATTCGTATCCTCAGCGATTGGTGCATGTATTCGCACATTAATTTTAATGCAGAAGGCACATTCGGTGCTCGTATATTGAGGATACATTCGAAACGCCATTTGAATGCAATCAAGATGTTCTCTGATACAAGCAGCTAAGTTTACATGGAAACACGAAATAGAATTTAATCGTAAAGAGCATTTTGGCACGAAATAGAACTAGTTATGAACCAGTAGATACTTCATCCAAATCAACGACACCACTGGTTTGACTGGTTATATCACACTTTAAATTTTTTGTGCCCATTAAATCTATGTTAAATAAATGTTTTTAAGGTCTTCACGAGGCTTTTTCTTAGCTCTCTGCAGCGGCCTTGTTTGCTACCAACTAAATGAACTTAATGTTCACAAGTCGGGGGTTGACTGAATATGTTTGAATGAATGTTTGTGATTGTGTGAATGTGCTTTTATGTGCCGCTGCCTGTTGGCTTGGAAAATGTTTTATTTTTATTATATATATTGCAGTGGCTCATAATGGGAGGGGCTCCGCTCTCTGGGGAGTCGCAGCAAAGTTCCAAGGAATGCGTAGAATGATTTATCACAAAATTTAAGTATAAACTATATTTTTTTTTTGTTTTTTTTTTATTAATAAGAAAAATGTTTTCTTTTAATGAAATCCAAGGATAATCCAAGTAGAATTTGTTAATTTTTCAATGATGATTTATTTATGTAAGAAAGTATATGAAAAATGTTTGGCTTTTAAACATAAGTGCTGCGAATTTGTATTTTGAATTTTTTGATAATTCATTATCATAGATCAGTAATGCTTCACCTTTAAAAAATTGCTGCTTTTTTCTGTTGAGAAATCTCTTAGATACTAGTTTTAGTCTCACTGTTTGGTATGTTAATATTTCAGTTACACATTGTTTTTGACAATAGTTGGTAAACAATTTTTAGCAGTTAATATGAAGAATTTTGTTTCAAGCCATGTTTGCAAATATATGTTTATAGCTAATTCCCGTTTGTCGTGTTTTTTTTTCTGTTTCTTTTTCTTCAATTTTTTACTCTTTTCTTAATATGTTGAACTTAAGATATTATCTTCACTGCAGTCTCGTATGTAGCTTATTTTGTCTGTTTAATTTTTTTTTTTTTTTCTTCTACTTTATATTCTTACATCGAACTTTTTCATTCATTAAACATTTATTCCAACTTGAATAAAATGCTTATAGAACAGTTACTTAATTGATTTAATTAAATTGTCAAAAGTGCAAAAAATGCTTATTTTTAATTTGACACAGATTTAACACATACACACACACACACACACACATACAACCACACTTAACTTTTGACAATTTATTAGTTAAAATTCAGCGAGCTTTACTGTAATTAACGAGTTGAGTTAAAATTCATTGCGTAAAAATTGCTAAATCAGTTGAAAACCTTTGTTGAGTTTTTTTTTTATTCCTTTATACTCTGAACTCAAAACTAATTCCTACACGTTTTTATTTCCTTTACTGCTAACTTTACTCTATCCTTGGATACTACTCACAGCCGGTAAGTTTGAACCATTTTATATATTTATGTAAATGTATTAATATTGAAATTTTTTCCCATTCTCAATGTGTTGATGCTATTTTTTTCTCTTTTCACAAATAATTTAATCCTTTAACATATTTTATATAAATATATTTATACAATTATATCTTATTTTTCTTCCTTTTTTGCTAATATATTTTGCTGGTCAATGTTTACAAAAATACAAAACCAACCAACAAATAATTTTGTCAAAACTGCAAATAAACTGCAAAATTTTATTCGTTTGTTCGTTCTTCGTTTGATCGTATGTTTTGTGTTTGTAAATTGATAATTAAATGACACCTTAAATAATTTGTTACTGTATTAATATGAAAGTTTTTTAAATTTAATGCCATCTATCAGGGTGACAAGCGTCGCGAGGCCAGCGCCCCCAACGAGATAGTCGCCTGCACCAGTTGCGGCGGTGGCAACAGTCCGTGTACTCACTCGGCCAACAATGGATGCGCAACAGAGGTAATTTCACATCAAAAAAGATGATTATTTAAATGCATTTTTTAATCTTATCCACACAAGTCGTTAAAAATTAAAGCGCTGCAAAAATCCATCTATTCTGTTCATAGAACTTCACTATTAAACATGATTTCGCTGGAGTGTACTTCCGTGTAGCCTTGATGTCAAATAGAAATGTTCTGTATGAAGCGAAGCAAACAAAACTTGAATTGCGTATTTTGAAAGCTTTTCGTTACTGTCGAAGCAGTGCTTGAGTTTTATTATGAAGCAAAAAATCAAAACATAGAGTGACAATGAAGTAAAAGCAACGGGATATCATAGCGAATACACAGAGTGCACCATGCCTAAGCAATGATAAAATTTATAGCGATTTCTTTTGGTTTTCTTAAGAAACGCACAACTAAAGTGGATCATTCGATATTACTACATACACTCAGAAAAAACTCCTATCTTTTTGTGATAAAAAATCTCTATTTTTGATAACAGCAATTTTCTCTTTTTCAAATAAAATTTCCTTCAATTAGAATAAATTTTCACATATTCGAAGAAATATTTCTTCACTTGTCAGAAATGAATATATTTCAAGTTTCTAATAATAGGTCTGTTCCCGTACTCTAAAGTTTTAGTCCAATTTACCATTTTTACAGGTTTTAGTCCGAGAAGCGTTCCCGTACTCGAAAAAATGGCAAAAGAGAGTGCAATCGAGAGAGTAAAAAATTTCCCCTCCCTGTCAAAAGCTACAAGTTTTAGTCCGAGAAATTTCTTCTGGCAAAAATGGTAAAAGTGTCAAACGGCTAAAAATCATATGTTTACATGTTAGCAAAGAAATTGCAGAAACTTAAAAAAATCTTTGAAATAAATAAAAACTATTGGAATGGAAACCAGATATATGGTAAATTGTGTAACAACTAAGTACAAAGAATTAATTTAAATATTATCTAAAAATCTTTAGCATGCCATCAACACTCTCTATGCTCCATATTAAACAATCGATTTTATTTGACAATTTACACAATTTTAGTCCAAAAAGCGTTCCCGTACTTTCTTGTGTTTTTCTCTATTTTTGAGAGATTTTTCCTTACTCTCACGGTTTTGACAGTTTTACCATTTTTAGTCCAAAAAGTACGGTAACAGACCTAATGATAAGTATTTTTCTCGCACTAAAAAATTCTCATTTATACATAAAAATTTCTACAAAATGAAAATTATTCTCTATTGCAGATAAACAATTCACTATGCGAAATATTTTCTTCAATAAAAACAAATCCTTTCTCAAAAATAAAAGTCTTTTTCTCTAAGAACAATATATTTTTCTTTTATTTCTCTTTTTCATGGAAGCTTTGTCTGGAGCAAACTCTATAACGTTTTTCCTGGTGATGCCTTTTTTATCATATTCCGAGAGACTTTTCTCTGAGTGTGATCTAAAAAAAATTAAAACACGCCAAATCTCGAAAACGAAGCCAGATAGGCCAAAAACAGCGATTTTTTCTGGGAAACCCTAACAATTTTCCAAATTCAAATTCGGAACCTAAATTCAAGACGCAAAAGTAGAGGAGTCTGTTATTGTGATAACATAACCTTAACATATTATCAAAAAAAATATGTCATGGATACGCCAATAGATTTTGACGTGACAACGTATCTTTATTGTAGTCTTTTTCTTATTCGTACACTGAAAAAAAATGTTTTAAAATTGATGACAGCTGTTATTAATTTGACGACATTTGTGTTTAAAAAATAGCTTGCAACAAATTTCGTCAAAGTAAGAGCAAATTTGTTTAAAAATTTTGAAAATCGTATGAAAAGAAAGTCAAATTATGAACACATTTTTTGAACACATTGTGTTCAATTTTAAGCTTATATATTTTTTTCAGTGTTTCCTTTCCCTTGTCTTTAAACTTGCTCCCATCCTTATGTTGACTGGTATGTTTCACCTCATACTTTTCTTACTACTTGTCCTGATCTTTGCCCAAAGTTTTCTTTTAATCCATGTCTAGTTTTTGCCCGAATCTATTTCTTTGTCCTTGTCCCAATCGTTTTCCTAATTCTTATTTTTAATGTCTTAATGTCCCAATCCTGGTCTAAGTCCTTGACTAAATCTTTGCCTGAATCCTCTTCCTATTCCTTGACCAAATCCTTGTTCTCGTCCTTTGTCTAATTTTTGTCATAATCTTCGTCCAAACCATTCTCCTATAACTTATATTTTTACTGATCTAAATCGTTCAAATCCTTGTCATCCTCTTTCTAATCTTGTTCTAATCCTTGTTCTAGTCATTACTTGGTTTTAGATCCGTGTTCTAATATGTCATGTTTTAGTTTTGATTTTTATTTTCCTTTTGTTTCGTTACATTAAAATTTAACGTAGCTCTATGCAATAAATCCATTTGTTTATTTTTTTGCTATGAGACCAAAGACTCAATCTTTGCTGCCGTAAAATAAAATTTATCGTACCATCTCTAATACACGAGTAATAATTCTATGCAACAATATTGCACTTTTGTTGCATAAACTGCCACGGCCTGTGCCATCATATTTTTAATTTTTATTTTTATCATAAATTCAAACATTAAGCCTTCATTTTAGTTTTGAAATTATTATCTTAGTGCATATACTCACCGAGTAATAATTCAATGCAACGCCGGTGCATGATATCTGCATTATCAATCTTGTAGCAACTCTCTACGCAGCCTTGAATGATGTCATGCATTTTTGTCTATTTTTGTCGTGTGGGCTAGGGACCAGCCATTACTGGCATGAAATAATTTTTTTAGCTCCCTCCGCATCGCTAAAACGTCTTTAATATCTTTTTTTTATTATTGTTATTATTGTATTATTATTGTCAAAGAAATGACTTTATGACAATAAAGTGGCGTCCGTGGCGTAGTTGGTTAAAGTGCGTGGCCGCTATGTCAAAGAACCTGGAGACCCAGGTTCGAACCGCAGCAGCAACAGAAAATTATTTGAATTAAAATAATTTTTCTGTACGGCCGCCACCTCTCTGCAGACAATGGCAAACCTCAGAGAGTAATCAAAATGCCATGTAAAGCTTCTTGAGAATAAGAACATTCCGTTCATCGCCGTTTGGAATCGGTGTTAAGCTTGTAGGTCCATTTCTCGGTCAATTGTGTACAAACTTAATAACACGCACAACACAATTGATCATAAGAAGCTAGGTCAAAGTCCTTTCAAGGGCTGAAATGGCCAGTTATTTTTTTTTTATTTTTAAAGTCAAAGAAATTACATTTACTGTCGTACCATTATTCTAATCATAGCATCTATACTCATTGAGTAACAATTCCATGCAACGCCGATGCATTTTCAACTTTCCAACTTTTCAACTTGTTTGGAAACCTGCGTGGTAAAACATAACGCTATCACGTCAAAGCACATAACTCGAAAACGAAGCAAGATAGACCAAAAATAAAGATTTTTGGAGGTTTCCTACCTCAAATTCGGAACTTAAATTCAAGACGCATAAGGTCGGTCAGTATGACATCATGGCTTTAACAAATTCGGAAAACTCCATGTATCGGAAAAGTACAAAGATAGGCCGAAAATAATTTTTACGGGTTTCATACGTTTTCACAAGTTAGAAATCAGCCGATATGATACCAATTATTTATAAAAAAAAACTGCAAAACATAAAATGCATCGGTTCATGATATTTTTCCCATTTTACATGCTTTCCATGTGTTTCTCTGTTTCTCTGAAAGAAGAGAAGGTTGGTGTGTCATGGACACACCCGTAGTTTTTGACGTGCCCTTCTTCTTGTCCCTAACCTTTTCTTTGTTCCCAAACTCAACCTCATGTTTTAATTATTTTCTTGTGCAAACTCTTGGCTTAATCTATGCCCACATTCCTTACCTTATCCGAATCAATATTTATTTTAACAATCTTTATCCTTAGTGTGTCCAATTCCTTGTTCTATTCCTTTTCCTTTATCTTGTCTTTATCTTATTCCCAATCTTGTCCCAAATATGTTTGTGATGTGCCTAAGTCTTTTGTCCTAACCCGTGTCCTTATCCTTTTTCTAATCCTTATCTAAATCCTTGTCCCATTCCTATCCATAGTCCCATTCTTATATGAATTCTTGTCCTATTTCTTGTCCAATTCTATGCTCTACTCTTAGCCAAAATCTTTGTCCTACTCCTTATTTTATTCATGGTTTTAATCTTTGTCCAATTCCTTGCGCTCATCCTTCTTCTAATTCTTACCCATATCTTAAACCTTGTTGTTGCATTTGTCCTTTGGTCTAATACTTGTCTTTTTTTAATTAATTTTTTTTTTATATTTTTATTTTATTTTGGTTTTGGTTTTTCCATTAAGATAAATAAAGGTTCCCTGAGAGGCCCCATGATGCCATTAATTTTTATACCCCCACGTTTAAAAAACGTAAATGGGGGTATATTAATTTTGTCACTCCGTTTTAACGCCCATAAGGAGGCGTGGCAGGTATAGAAAAGTGTATATATTATTGATCAGCATCACCACCCGAGTCGATTTAGCCATGTCCGTCTGTCTGTCCGTCTGTCCGTCTGTCTGTCTGTGATCACGATTACAGTCGTAATTTTAAAGCTATCATCACGAAATTCAATATTTAAGCTTTTATCTAAAAAATAAAGGTCAAGTTCGAAAATGATGAAATCGGATGAAAACCAAGCCTACCTCCCATACAAAGTGCCTTTATCAAAACGGTAAAATATCTTAGAATTCCACAAAAATTAATGTATGGTATTGAAATTTTGCATATGAAGTTTTGCTATTTAAAATGCACTCTGAGTATGAAATTCAACCAAATCGGATGAAAACCACGCATACCTCCCATACAAAGAGACTTTATCAAAAAGGTAAAATCTCTTTAAATCCCACAAAAAATAATATATGGACTTGAAATTTCGCATATGAACTTTGATATATAACATGTAATCTGTGTACGAAATTCAACCAAATCGAGTGAAAACCACACCCACCTCCCATACAAAGTGATATGTCAAAAAACAAAAGCGAATATTTTCTGTTAAAAATATGACGAAAATATTTTTACAAAGAAACATTTTTTTGACTGCTTAAGGCTTTGAATATACATCGGTTCGGACGTGGGGGTATTTTAACTTCGGCCCAGTCGAAGATCATTTCTTACTAGTTTTTTTTATTTTTATCATGAGTCCGAAAGCCTCAGCTTATCTGTTGTTCCATACAATTTACCATAGTCACGGACTTATAACTCCATGCAACGTTTTTTCAATGTTGTTGCATTTTCACTGCATTACAGCCCCAATCTAACCAAAGCGGCTGTTGATTGTTGGATTCGCCATGCAACAAAATACATGAAAATGTATACAGCCGCAAAGAATGAAATCGCCGTAGAAATCCACGACTTAAAAACGCAAGAAGAGAATATATTTTTAATTCAATTTAATTCAACCTTTTCATTCAATTATATTGAAAATTAATTGTTGAACTTAAGGCCAAGTATAATAATGAAGAAAACAACCAACAACAATAACGGCTCTGTATAGAGCAAATCATAGAGCAGACTAGACAGACTGTTTCGTTGGCCACTACACCAACTCATCAGTAGTCTTTCATGGCTTTGACTAATCCACTCAGACTAATCCACTAAGGTTTGCTAGAACTCAACTTGTGTCGAGAATATTATTAGAAATTTACTTTTGGCTGAAAGAACAACACTTTCTATTTTCAGCAACTGAGCTTCTATCTACTTTCAGTTACATTCCAATCAGAAGAAACACAATCGTAATTAAACTTTCAGGCATAGCTCTAATCGTGTGCAAAATATTTTTTATTTTTTCTCCGACGGCTGTCGGATCACTCTTGGAGTGACTTAAGTGTTGCCATTTTTTTGATAAGGATTGACTGTGGTTAGTGTTATTTTCTTAGTTTTTACCATTAGCTGACGTTTCGTTTTTATTTGTCTGTGTTACATTCCTGAAGCCTGATATGTGCGCATGCTCCGACAGAGGACAAAGACGATGAGACCAAAGACAGCTTCTACGAGCGTCTTGAAGAGACCTATGAGCGCAGCCCCCGCCACGACATAAAAATCGTGCTTGGTGACTTCAACGCCAAGGTGGGAAAAAAAAATATCTTTGGTCCAACAGTCGGAAAGTTCAGCCTCCACGACAATACCTCTGATAACGGAATGAGGCTGATTAACTTTTCTGCAGCGCGAAACATGGTCGTTAGTAGCACTAGATTCAAGCATCTCAATATTCATAAAGCCACTTGGCTGTCTCCTGATCAAATGACGCGCAACCAAATTGATCACTTTTCGATTGACGGAAGGCACTCTTCCAGTGTTTTAAATGTACACACGTTCCGTGGGGCCAGTATTGACTCGGATCATTATCTTGTTGCAGCCAAGATCCGTACACGTCTGTGCGCAACCAAGAATGCGCTCAATCTAGCACAGAGAAAGCTAAATGTCGAAAAGCTGCTATCAAAACGAGCAGCCGAAGACTTCGCTACTCGACTCTCACTCCTGCTTTAAGAAAGCACTCCTCCGATCGACGATATATGCGCGCAGTGGAATCATATTTCCCACTCTATGCGTGCGGCTGCCGAAGAGATAATTAGCTATCACCGCCCTCGCCGAATTCAATGGCTCCACCAGGAGTGTCGCAACGCCACTGCAGAAAAAGACGCCGCTTTCAAAGCCACCCGCAGTCGGTTGCAACGCGTGCTGCTAAGGAGCGATACAAAGAGAAGAGGAGGGAAGAGAGACGCATTTTCAGGCGAAAGAAAAGAGAAGGGGAAATTTTATATATGTGCATGTGCATGTACATGTGATGCATAATTGACATGCAGAAAACATAAACACAGACAACAAATGTCAGAAGATAATACAACTTAAGAAAAGACAACTGAACGTACCTCATCATAAGTAAAAATATGGCAACACTTACCATGCTTGACAGCACTCAACGAGAGGATCACCAGGTCGCCAGAGAAAAAGTAGAATAGATTCTAATCTGGCGAATGCTCGTCGCGATTGACGACCAGCGATTTGATTTCGGACGTGTTCTTACGTTTTCATGCATTCTACTGCTTGAAAATGTCGCCAATCGCTAATCGCTTTGATTCTGTTCGGGCTCGTACGTTTCCATTATTTTTTGTTAATTTCGGTCCAACTATGTTCTAACTCCTAACAGTTTAAAAATGTTTTTTCTACTTATTATAGATAAATAACTTGGTATTGACCTGAGTTATAAAACCAAGTTCTAAGCTCCTGTTCACTACTTCGACAACTTTAAGATTCAGTTCGAGAAACTAATCTCAAAGTTATGACATAGAATGTAATTTTTTTGCATGTGTCATTACTTCTCTTTGGAATTATTGTGCACGAGTGAAGACTGGCCGTATGTGCATGACCCAGTTATTATTTATTCATTATCATCATCATCATCGACGTTTCATATTCATTCTACCTGCAGCATTATGTATTTGATCAATGAACTAACAGATGGATATAATAAACAACAACTTCAAATAATAACTTCAAGTTACAAAAAAAAAAAAAAAAAACAAAAAAACTTAAAACAATTTCAGTCACGTTCTGTTTTATGTTAACTTTTATGAGAGACAAGCTTAGTTTGACCTATTTAGCCAGAATATATATTTTTACCACTGTCATAATATATGTAGCAGCAAGAATCCTTAAGAGCACGACAGAGTTCAAGCAGAGCGGAATAATAGGGGGGCGAGGATGTGCAGAGATAAAGCTTAAATTAAGTCTAAACGTCCAAAATGCACGAATCAATAACTTTTCGTCCTTGCTACAACCTCTCTCCTTGGTTCATAGCAAACTGAACATTTGTTGTTCTCCCACTGCTATAATTTCAGTTTTTATATTCTTTATCCTTGCAATTTTCCGTTGAGGATAATGAAGCATAAAATATTTTTACTATTTTTGGCATTTTTGTGCAAATTTAAGCTTCAAGGTTTTGTGTATTCCGTAGTAGCTTCATGCAAAGATATAAATGTATGAAATGAAATATTTATGCTGTGATGTTGAATTTTGGTGCGTCATTTAAACCGTCTTATTAAGCGGGATTTTTAAACAAAATTAATATAAATGCTGTGCTATTTAAGAAAATTAAAAATTTTCGTGATAATAATATAATCAATCATGCAATTAATATATCCTGCCCAGCGCCCGGATTCCTCGTACTTGCAAGATTTTACTGTGCAACATTTTACAATATTTTTGAATTTATTTTTTCTTTTTTTTATACGATGCTTCATCAGAAATACGACGATGATGATGATGGCGTATTTGTTGTTTCAACTAAAGTACAAAAGCGCGAGGTCAACAAGCAATTGTGCTGCACATGAAAAACATTAAAAAAAAAAAAACATAGAAAAAATATATAAAAAACAATAACGGAAAAACAGAAATGGATTTCCTTCCGGCTGTTATGTGCTGTTCGATACACAAAGGCTAAAGACTTAAAGAGTACAAGATTTATGGTCAATCTAGTATTTAGAAAATGTATTTTTTTAAATTAAATTTATTTTTTATTGGTTTAGAATGTTAGGTCAAAAAGTGCTTGAATCACACATTTATTTGTTTAAGGTTGATTAATTTTCAGTATCAATGAAAATGTTTTTATTACTTTTCGAAGACATCTTAACAGAAATACGAAAGTTACTTTAAAGTGATGACTGGGTCATGACTGCTGGTGACGTGATAAGAACAATCTAATATTAATTATATAGTTTGTGCCATCAAAACGACGTCAAACGACAACTTATTCTTGAAAATCGGTCAAATAACGAAATATCGATATAATTTATATCGATAGTTTCGATAGTTCATGACAATGTAATGTTTAGTTCAGAAGTTGCAGTGATTTAAGTGAGGCTACTGTTGATATTTTAAAAATAATGGATTTAAAGCAATTCCGTGTGCTGATTTATCACTGTTTTTTGATGGGAAAAAATACCGTCCAAGCTGAGCAATAGCTTCGAAAGTGTTATTCGGACTCTGCTTCGTCAAAAGCAACCTTTTGCCGATGGTATGCTGAGTTTAAACTTGGTCGTACAGACACAAATGATGCTGAACGTTCAGGACGCCCAAATGAGGCAGTTGTTCCACAATACATAAAAAGGTACACAAAATGGTGTTGGCTGACCGTAAAGTGAAGGTGCGCGAGCTAGCTGAGGCTCTGAAGATATCGAAAGGCAGTGTGGGAATAATAGTACAGGAACATTTGTCCATGAGAAAGCTGCTTTCCAAATGTGTACCGCGTTTTCTCACACTGGACCAAAACAACAACATGTCGATGATTCGGAGAACTGTTTGACAAGAATAAACCTGAATTTTTGCATCGGTATGTGACAATGGATGAAACATGGATCCACAATAACACACCGGAATCAAAACGGTCGTCAGCCGAGTAGAGAGCAACCGATGAAAGCAGGCCAAAGCGAACAAAAACACAACAATCGGCCTCGAAAGATTATGGCATCTGTATTTTGGGATGCGCATGGAATTTTGTTCACCGACTATCTCGAAAAGGGAAAAACAATCAACAGTGATTATTATATAGCGTTGTTAGAGCATTTGAAGGATGAAATCGCGAAAAATCAGCCCCATTTGAAGAAAAAAAAATCTTTTTCTCAAAGACAATGCACTGTGTCACAAAACGATAAAAACGATGGCGAAAATCCACGAATTGGTCTTCGCATTGCTTCCTCAGCCATCTTATTCGCCAGATTTAGCCCCCAGCGACTACAGGCTCTTTGCTGACCTCAAAAAAATACTTGCCGGCAGGAGATTTGGCTCCAATGAAGAGGTGATGGCTGAAACTGAAGCGTATTTTGAGGCGAAGCACAAATCGTTCTACAAAACCAGTATTGACAAATTAGAAAAGCGGTGGAATGAATGTATTGCTCTTGAAGGAACCTATGTTGATGAATAAAGAAGAATATTTGCAAAAAAAGCTTTTGTATTACTTAGTCTCGGGACTTATTGGACCATGTGTTATCCTACGACAGTTCTACGACAAAAATAGACAAACAATTGATGACGCCATGAGGGCTCCAATAGAAAGAAAAGCTCCAAGGTCGAAAATGCAACAAGCATGCAATGGAGTTGCATACAATTAGTACTCTGTAAGTATACACGCTACGGTGAATACAATTATTTGAAAATTAGGGATTTTAACTTAACCTTAAATAAAAATAAAAAAACAATATTTGACGTCGTCAGGACACAGCGTAAGCAGTATATGCAACAATAGACAATATTGTTGCATATAATTATTACTCGCTCAGTAGAGGTGCTACGGTATATTTTATTTTACTACAAAAAAAAAATTGGGTCTTTGCCCCAATGACAATAAGTAACAACATAAATGTTTGACATCATGACACCTCGCAGGCTAACAGCTTGATGAAGTAAAAATGCAACATCAATGAAAACTTGGTGCATGAAATTATTACTTTGTGATTAAAAGAGCTACGAAAAATTGTATGGAATGTCAATACAGCTGAGGTTTTTGGCCACATGCTCCTTAGGGGACCTCTTAGTTTAACGTAAATGAACCAATGAACCATTGATTTATCACATGCTAATGTACAAAACAAAAACAAGGCAGAGTGTAAAGCAAAAGCAAATGCAAAATCAAAGCAAATATAAAAGGAAAAGTAAAAACAATAGCAACGCAAACGCAAAAGCAAAAGCAAAGTCAAACACAAAAGCAAATGCAAAATTAAGAGCAAGAGCAATAGCAAATGCAAAAGCAAGAACAAAAGCAAAAATGAGAGCAAAAGTAAAACCAAAAACAAATTAAAAAATAAACGCAAAAGGAAAAGCAAAATCAAAAGCAAAAGGAAAATTTAAGGGAAAAGGAAAAGCAAAAGCAAAATCTAAGTCAAAATAAAAGCAAATGCAAAATTAAGAGCAAAAGCAATATCAAAATTGAAAGCGAGAGCAAAATTAAAATCAAATACAAAATAAAATGCAAACAATAACAAAAGGAAAACAAAACATAGGCCACGAAAAAGCAAAACCAATAGCGAATGCAAAAGTAAAAGCACAAGCATCAGCAAAATCAAAAGCAACTGCAAAAGTAAAATTAAAATCAAAAGCAAACACAAAAGAAAAAGCAGAAACATAAGTATAAGCAAACGCAAACGCAAATCTAAAAGCATAAATAAAAGCAAAAAATGAAAAAGCAAAATCAATAGCAAAATCAAAAGCAAATCAAAAGCAAAAGCAAGAGCAAAAGCAATATCAAAAGTAAGAGCAAAAGCAAAGCCAAAAGCAATAGTCAAAGCAAAAGTAAAAACAAAAGCAATGCAAAATCAAAAGCAGAATCAACAGTAAATGCAAAATCCAAAGTAAAAGAAAAAGCAAAAGCAAAAGTAAAATCAAAATCAAATACAAAAGCAAAATCATATGTAAAAGAAAATGCGAAAGCAAATTCAAAAATAAAATCAAAATTAACATCAAAAGCAACGCAAAACCAAAATAAAAAGCAGAAACAAAAGTATATATAAGCAAACAAGCAAAACCAAAAGTAAAAGCATAAATAAGAGCAAAAAAGGCAAAAGCAAAATCAAAAGCAAATCAAAAGCAAATGCAATAACAAAAGTAAAAGCAAACGCAAACGCAAGAGACAAAACAAAAGCAAAAATGAAAGCAAAAGTATAAATAAAAATCCAAACAAACGCAAAACCAAAATCAAAAGTGAAAGCAAAAAAACAAAAATACAAGAAGGATAAGGCTTAGGACAAGTGTTCAGACAAAGATTAGTAGAATAAAATCTAAAAATGTGGTAGTAGGACTATCCTGGGACAGTGAAATTATACTCTTAATGGTAAAAATCACTTTTTCCTTCACGTGATTTTATAAAGTTTAGAAATAGCTGTGAGTTTAGATATGGATCTGTAGTTAGCAACATTATTTTTGATCTTGATAAATGCACAGGATCATTTTCCAACGATAAATTTCCCAACTATCAAAAAAGATGCGAGAATTCAAAGATTTATTAAAAAAAAAAAAATTATCTCAAAATATATCCTGCCACTATGTCTTAAATAAGCATCTTGAACGATCTTCTCAATCAATAGTTTAAAAAAATCACACGAAAACGAATTACCTTGTGAGGTCCTTGCCGGTTTTAACTGTCCTGCTTGTGTTTGCTCAGTGTCATAGCCCGATCACAATACGCGCAACGAGCGACAAGCGCCAATTGTCACTTTTCATTTACATGTATTTCTTATCGGACGAATTATGGAGACTTGTCGCTCAACATTGTCGCCCGAGGTTGCCATCGGCTTCAATTTATTTCTGATTTGACAGGCAGCAAAAGCAAGTTTCTGCCATTGTTCACATTGGTAATTACTGGTAGCATTCTGCAAACTAAACTGTTATAAATTAATGGTAGCGATCCCTTAGTGAGAATGTTTTGCTTGAACCGTATTCAGAGCTGTAAAATCTGCATTCATATTCAAAATTTTGAGTACAACTGAATAACGACATAAAAATCCATAAATGAATGAAAAATTGATTTATAAATACAATTTTAATTCACATTTAATTTTAAAAACTTGATTTATTATTCATTTCAATTAATCATTTTTGCTGTCAATTTTTATTCATATGAAAGCTATACACAAAGTATTCAATTCACAAAGAATTTTAGAATACCATTTTGTTTTTACCCATAATTCATATTTTATTCAATTTTTATTTTTTTATTTATATTTAATTTGTTATTCAATTCTAATTTCTTATTCATTATTGATTTTTTTATTCTCTAATTGATATTAATGAAACGAATAATCAATACATTTTTTAAAATTGAATGTGAATAAAAATGCTATATTTATGAATGAGTCTTGCATTCATTGAATGGACTCTTATTTCGTAATTCACTCATTCACCTTTTTTAAAATAAAATCAAAATAAATCAGGGCTGGGCATTCTAACACAGTCACATTTTATTTTATCTTTTAAGTATTAGTGCGCTCTCGAATCGCGTACACTGAGATTTGTAAGTTTTTATTTTTTACTTTAGGTGTTAATTTTTGTTAATAATAAAAAAATAAGTAAATAATAAGTAAGTAAATAAAATAAGCAAGTAAGTATTCAAAAAATGAATCATTAAAAAATTAATGCAAGAATATGAATGAACTAATATGTATGTATGAATTATATGAAACCATAATATATGCGAATTATATAAAATTCTCTTAAATAAAGAAATATATGCAAAACAATTATGAATCTATAAATCAATAGGTTGGTTTTTTTAAGAGTGTACATAAAATATGCAGCGCAAAGCGACATAGACCCTTATATTCTCTTATGTTGTCATAGTCATAGACGACTGAATTATATTCTCTTATGTTGTGAGCTTTGTGTACATGCAGTGTTGCCAGATTTTTTTTTCAAAAAACTGCTAAATCTGAAAAAACTGCATTTTGGACACAAAAACTGCCATTCTAAAAACGTCATTTGTATATAAAATTATAAAACACCATAAAAATATATGGTTGTATTTAATATATAAACAGATTCGTGTATTTTATTCACATATGAGATCATTTTTAACAGAAGTAATTCAGGTAATTTTAATTAATGTTTTTTTACAAATCCCCTATTTCACATTGAAGTGTAATGTCAGTTGCACTGACCATCTCCGATCTTGATTAGAAAAAGTTATAAATTTTTAGAATCATTATTCGCGGCCAAAATGGGGTCTACTATGAAACAACATAACTCAGTCAATTTAAATCCGATTTTCGCAAATAGGATATAACTGAAAAGGTTACTACGTCTACTTTAAGGCAAAAATAGAAAGCTATTTAAAATGCCAGCGGCAGGTGCCCTCATTTTTTTTTTCATTTTCATTATTTTAATTTATTTTACATTTCATTACTTTTCCAACGATATAAAATGAAGATGTGCTCTTGAAGTGTTCAGAAGTTATGCCATAAAACATGAAGTTTTAATGAATTTAAAAAAAAAAATCAACTACACATTAAATTTTCATCCAATTTTTTTTTCTTAATTTTTTACAAAACAAAAATTCGATATTAAAAGTCGACAGCTAGTTGAATTTAGCTGTTTTTAAAGCTGCTGCTGAAGTATAAAGCAGGGGGCTTTTAAAACTGCTGCTGAAGTTTAAACCAAGGCTGCTTTAAAAAAGTAATTGAGCCATAATGAATGTTTTGGTAAAGCGAATTTATGATAACTACATAAGATTTTATATTTTCATAAAAACTGCATTTTACTTTAAAAAACTGCATAAATAATGGAAAACTGCATTTTTGTCTTTTTAACTGCCAAACTGCTCAGAGTTAAAAAAACTGTGTACATGTGAAATGTTACGCTCACAGAGAGCTCAGTGAGCTATAGATCAGTGATCATCAGCGTGTATGGGCACCACTACATTTAAAGCTTCTGCGTTGTTTCTGTGTTTGTCTTTTGTCTCTGATTTGTTGTTGCATTTTGTGGTGCTACATAAGCCTTTGCTCTTAATTCTTATTCTCATCGCTCCCAGAGCGCTCTTTGCCCATACCCGATCATCAGCTTTGGGCAGAGAGCGCTCTGGGAGCGCTGATAGAAAGAATTGAGAGCAGAGGCTTATGTAGCAACACAAAATGTAACAACAAACCATGGTATAATAATACAAGGCAGCATTGACAGTTGCATGGGAAAACATCTCTTGTCAAAAAATATACTCAAAAAAGAGCGCTATAAGGAGAGGAAAAGAGAAAGAGAAATTTTTAATTTTATCGAAAATAAGGGTTCGATTCGCAACCATCGATACTGCTTCAAAAGGCCTTCCTTAGAAATCTTTGGGTCAGCAGTTCGTTTTTGTTTTGAACAAATCAATGAAAAATCTGCGTTTTTTCTGAAATAATTAATACATCAATTTTTAATGGGTTTTGATTGATTCAGTAAATGAATTATTAATTAAAGATAAGTAAAGATAAAGTAAAAATAAATTACTTACTTAAGAAATTTCACTTGCAAAAAAACTTGCATCAAACAACTGATTATTTGCATACCACGTGGTTTTTTCCTTTGTTCGTTTTTTCCGTTGTTCGTTTTTTTTTTTTTTGTGTCCGTTACTGAGCGCTCTCAGTGTACTGTTCGCTTGCACAACAACAAAAATAAGTGCTGACGTTTTGCTCCTGTAGGAAGCTGCTGACATGCCGGCCCGTTGGGCTATGCCCACGGGCATTTGAGCTTTTGTGCTTAAAAGCTTTCTGTATACATATTAACTCACGGACGAGCACTGAACTGCGTCAGTACCCAGCGGGAAAAAAGCACCCCAAAAGGCCTTTTGGAGTGCTTGCAAGTCAGCTGAAAGCGCTGACCCTACGTATGACACACCATTGTTATTTTAACATTACATGTCATTGGAAAAAAGCACTCCAATTTAGCTGACTTTGGATTGCTTTAAAAGGCCTCTCTTGGAATGCTTTGGGTCAGCAGTTCGTTGCATTCTTTTTGATTTTGTCTACCTCAAAAAGAGAGCTGCAGAGAGGAAGAGAGAGAGAGAGAGAGAGAGAGAGAAGGAGAGAGAATTTTAATTTTATCGAAAATAAGGGTTAGATTCGCAACCATCGATACTGCTTCAAAAGGCCTTCCTTAGAAAGCTTTGGGTCAGTAGTTCGTTTTTGTTTTGAATAAATAAATGAAAAATATGCATTTTTTTTCTTAAATAATAACAACATCAATGTTTCCATTTTCAAGACAATTCAATTTTTAATAGTGTTTTAATGATTAAGTAAATAAATGATTAATTGAAGATAAATTAAAGATAAGTAAAGATAAAGTAAAAATAAATTACTTACTTAAGAAATTTCACTTGCAGAAAACACCTATTTTTAAAACTTGTTTACAAGTGCATTTGCATCAAACAACTGATTATTATTTGCATACCACGCGGTTTTTTCCTTTGTTCGTTTTTTCTTTTGTTAGTTTTTTCCGTTGTTCGTTTTTTTCTTGTGTCCGTTACTGATCGCTCTCAAAAATAAGTGCTGACGTTTTGCTCCTGTAGGAAGCTGCTGACATGCCGGCCCGTTGGGTATCTATTGAAATTTCATGCAGAACAGACCTGCGACACATGCATGTTTGTCAGATTGTTTTTTTTTTTTGCTGAGCATACGTTACTTATGCTACACTCATAAAAATATCAGTTTTTGCTATTTCTATGCAAAATGTCTCTACTTGAATGGGAGTTGCAATTCTTTTTTGCAGAAAATATATTTTCTGAACCTCAATGTATGGTGTGCTACCAGACTGTTTCTGCTCGTAAAAAATATAAAATTGAACGGCATTATAATGCTTGTCATAGTTTAACATACAAAAGTTTGAGTGAAACTGGGCGTAAAGAACTAGCGATTCGTTTAAAAAAGCGTTCATTGAAAAAAATAGCAAACTGGCTACTGAGCCAATGCAAAGTTATCCAAAGTTTGTGCTTTCAAATGTAGAAGTGAATTCAAATGAGCAGTAGGAAGCATACGTAAATCGTAAAATTTTTTAAAAACATTTCTCCCTCACGCCTCTCCCATAGATTTGTAATATAACAGATGCAAATTTTTTCCGGCGCCACTGAATAATCAAACAAGCCATCGTCTTGCATGAAAGCTGGACTGAGACTCAATTAGCATTTTTTTCAGTGCAAAGCTTTCAATGAGCTTTTATACATAAACAAAGTATCCTTGTATAGAGTTTGATGACCACTGCTATAGAGTCTTCTCCGAGATGATTTGTCGTAGCGTGAATATCTGGTCGATAGTGGATTTCGCAGGTCGAAGCCACACTTATAAAGTCGAATCAGCTTGTTTACTATAGGCGGCTCTTGAGAAAACTAATATTTTTTCACCACAGTATAGCAAGCATGCCACTACTTAATGCCTTCACTTTTTGTTAACATTCCACATCATAACGCCTTTACTTTTTGCTAACACTCGATTTCACTCCCCATCTTTTTTTCGTACCGCGGGCTTTATATAACAATCGATACTTAAGGAATGAGTTCCAAAAATAAGCGTTATTCCGGAACCGTACCCCCTAGGAACGCCACTTTATTTTTAATAATATAGAACAATTTATAAACAACTCCTTTTTATCACAAACTTTTAAAATGTTTGATTAAATTTATTTGCAAAACTTTATTCATGGATCTTCACTTACAGAGAGTTTTTGTGATGGAAGATTTACAGGGCTCTGGTGAAGTGTACACTGTACTTCCAGTGGTGTAGCAATTGGATTTTGGCTGGTCAATTTTTTCACACATTATATACTGACCATTTCTATTGAATGTAGCATTTATTTTTTGCTTAATATTTGAACTAATTTTATTTCTTTCTCTTTCAGACATGCTTCGTTCAAGTGCGCAAAAAGGAACCGCCTCATCCCATACGTGTTGCGAAAACGATCGATGTCATCGCCAGAATCACATTTCCAACGGCCTACTCAATTTTCCTCATATTCTTTTTTGTACACTATAAAGGATTTTCATAGAAGTTAATGTTTTTCTAAAATGTTAGAAAACTCAAGAATAGAAAACCAAAAACATCTTCAAACAAAATGCATAAAACGGATTATTTACTTAATTAATTCTAGTCATTAACATAATTTTGCGCAAACACAAACAAAAATAATGTATGAATGATGAGATGATTATAAAAATCAATAAAACAGATTAGCTAAATATACAAACAAAGAGAAATAAAAGAAATTTAAAACCAAAAAGGAAAAAAAAGATCAAGGAAAAGATATTATATACTTAAAAAAAAAAATAATACAGTTATGATATTTATTGTTATTGCCTTTCCAACATTTTTCAAAACACTTTCGTTAATTTTTTGATTAATATTAAGCTCAAGATTGTTTAAAAATGTATAACATGAAATTTTTATTATATAAAGCGATAAACGATAAAATGGGAAACATTAAAAAACAAGTGATACAATTAAACAAGAAAAAACAAAAAGAACAAAAAAAAAAAAAAAACACACAAAACCAAATTGAAAAAAAAAACAAAAATTTTTAAATGCAATTTTCTTACCTTTGTTTAAGTTAAGTCCAAAAAAGAAAAAAATAACAATTATATTAAAATTATAAAATGAAATTTTGCACACATGTGATGATATAGCATTAAATTAAATTAAAACGGCTTTTGAAAAAATTTGACACTGTGAATATTACATTTTTAAATTATGAAAAAAGAAATATAATGATAATGTGTACAGAATTGTAAGAATAATAATGATATTATTTTCATTTCCACTCTTTTGTCATAAATTACTTATTATATTAAAAAAAAAATATCCATTTTATAATTTACTACTTCACTGCTGTCATGTGTAGTCTACTACTATACTATATGTTCAGTATGACAGTCAAGCAGTTTTTAAAAGTTCTCTGAGGCTTGGTCCCGTTTTTTTGGTACTGATTTCTATTCCATCCGACTTTAACCGAGCTTATTTGACCAACTGCTAGTATTTAATGAGGATTAAACCAACTTTAAAGCTTTATCTTATACTCTCGATTTTGGTTCCGTTTAGTTTATCAGACTTTTAAAAGAGACTTTAAAACTATGTGGTAAATGGTTAAAACGGCTGAAAATAAGAAAGAAGCGTTTTATATCTAACCAAATAATTTAATAAAAATAAATAACTCAATGCTTTCATTAAAGTTTCAGACTTTTTTTTGAGCTAAATTTGACTGACTGTTATATAAGCAGGGTCAATTTGTTTGAAGAAAGAAAAAACGTGCCCTTTGTAAAGTGACTCTCGTATCTTTGTGTTTATTTTTTTACCCCTTGTGGACCAAGACCTGAAGTTGTTGAGAATTTCGTTTTTTTTTTTGTCAATGAAATCTTAATTATTATGCCTTCTTTTTTTTAGGGGTTTGTTTTTCGAATTGAAATAAAACACAAGAAAATCGTTTTAATGTCCATCAATTTGGCTTTATTGGAAGGATAATTTTATGCCATTAATGCTTAAATATGATTTCGGGCATGTGGCCGCCGCGGCTGGCTCGAATAAAGTCAATTCTACAGGTCCAATTTTCAACCACTTTTTCGAGCATATGGGGCCGTATGTCGGCAATAACGCCACGAATGTTGGCCTCCAAGTCCCCTAACGTTTCTGGTTTGTTGCCGTAGACGAGCGACTTCACATATCCCCAAAGAAAATAATTCAATGGTGTCAAATCACACGATCTTGGTGGCCAATTGACAGGTCCATTCCGCGAAATTATGCGCTCATCGAATGTTTCCTTCAATAAATCGATTGTGACGTGCGCTGTGTGGCATGTAGCGCCGTCTTGTTGGAACCACAACTCATCCACATTCATGCCATCCAATTCGGGAACAAAATAGTCGGTTATCATGTCTCTATACCGGTCTCCATTTACGGTAACTGACTCTCCAGCATTATTTCGGAAGAAATATGGCCCAATGACTCCACCAGCCCATAGAGCACACCAAACAGTCAGTTTTTGTGGATGTAATGGCGTCTCAAGGATCTCATGTGGATTCTCTTCACTCCAAATGCGGCAATTTTGCTTGTTGACGTAGCCATTCAACCAAAAATGAACCTTATCACTGAACAAAATTTTGCGATGAAAATCAGCATCGAGATCAATCTCATTTTCGGCCCATTTGCATGCGTTGTTCTTTTGTCAACCTGTTCATGATGAAATGGCAAACCAAACTGAACATAAATGACATTAGAGTTGCCAGATTTGACCACAAACTGCCAGTTTTATCTCTATTCGAAAAACAAACCCCTAACAAAAACACCCTTTAAAAGTAAAATGCAAAGCTTGAAATTTTTCACGCATCGGCCAAGTTCTTTTTTTTTACTGGTACTCCTAAGTACCGTTGGGCCAGTTGAGTCGTTAAGTATAGGAGAATCATCTATAAAATAGTGGTTTATTTTCTTTTTTTATTGTTTATTTTTCAATTTTATGTATCCACCTACTACTTTATAACTGATAAGAAATCATTTTTTTTATTTTACTTAAATTTTTTTTATGTATATAAATACTTTCATTAATTCCATGGTATTTTGAAAAGCAATGTTTTTATCATTACAACATAAGTAAATACCACGATGAACACATTTCGAATATGGTTTTGATTGACATTTATTTATGCTGCAGAGTTCACATCTCCTTCGTACATTGACGAAAGTTGGCCAATGTACACCAAGATTTCCTAGTCGGACATCCTAACCAATTGATTCAGCTTTTCCACGGCGTCTCTTGGAGGCTGGAGCTGATACATTTGCTTTTGATGAGCCTTTGGAAGAATTTTTTTTAATAGTTTGGTTTTTTTGTGACATCAGTCCCGTAGCAACAGATCACCTAAATTTCAGAAGCGTAATCTTCTCAGAGGATTGGCAATAAACCACATAAGCATTTACAAATGCCATCTCCAAAAGACCCCAAAAAATTCGATGCCACCACTTTTTAAATTTCGGATCAAGACCATATGCACTTCGAAAATTGATCAGCATGGTCAACCCCTCCATAAATAGGTTATAGTCCTTCACAATTGTTGGACAATTAACGTAATTCAGATTTCCTTTGTAATCTCTTCTGGCAACGGTTGTAGACTCACTTCAATGGAAATTAGATGCAAAAAAATAATTTTGTTGTCCATCCAGTTGTAAAAAATTATATCATCAGATGACACTCTAATATCCCAATCTCCTCTTTTAATTTTTTTATCAATGTTAAAATTTTTAGGTTTTCCTTTTCTGTTACCGCGAATGGCGCCGCAAGCTAACGTATTTTCCATTTTTAGTCTTTCTTAGTCAAACTTTATAACCTCTCTTTATTGGCTTCATTGGTCAATACTGCTTCATGACATAACGTCCTTTGAACAATATCGTCGATTCGTCGACAGAGAGCTGCCTAGTCCCACGGTAAACTTGTTGAAATTTGTTATTCAGCCCATCAACCATAGGCCCAAGTTTAAAGAGTCGATCTTTGTTGTCTTTTGGAATATTGGTGTTATCCTTTACATAAAGATTGCTCAATATCTTATCGAATCTATTACGGCTCATAGTTTTGCTTACAATTGGTAAAACAAAATCCTCGCTCGTGTTTCAATAATCTTTCCAACTCGAAAGTTTGTGATACCCCATGAAAAAGTTTATTACAATAAAAGAATAGAAATCACTGCTTTTCAACTTTAAATTTCTCTGCTTCTGTGTGGCGTATATTCGACTGGAATATTTGTTTTCTGCTATATCCTCAATAAACGTCAGAAAATATTCCGTGGGCGTAGTATTTTTTTCAAAAAAATCTGAAACTGGACCTTCTAATAGTGAATACTCAGGAATACCTGTTTCATGCTACTTTCGCTTCCATTGCCGATTAGGCTCAGTATCTATGCTTCGGCATCTTTATCTTTTACTTGGCATAATTTCTGGTATTTCATCTATATCAGCCTCAACATGATTTTCATTTCCTTCAGGTTCACTTGTTGACTGTAACTGCTTACTTTCCTCAGGACCGCTGAGCAAATTGCTTGTATTATCTAGAAGTTCTCCCACATATTGGTTCATTACGTTGTCATTACTGTAGACAATTTCCTTCTCAAGGTCATCTTCGCTTTCAATATCGGTGTTTTCAGCATTATCAATAGGAATGAATTCCAAAATGTCTAAAATTTCTTTGGAATTAATACGTTTGCTACGGATCCCTGCCATAGCTCTATGAAATTGCCTCTTTCAACTGCAAATGAAAAAAATTATAATATTCCAAATAATGTCACACTCACAGCCCAACGGTACTTGCCAGTCCACTGGAGGTTTTTAAAAAAAAATATATGAAATAATAAATTTATCGTATATTTACCCGTGCAGTAAATTAATTATTGTTCAAGTTTAAAACACTTAACCGATTAGTTTTGCTGAAATATTATAAATTTTAACTATTCTAAAATAGTGTCACAAAAACAAAAGCGAACAGCAAAAACAGATTTCGAATAACAGTTATTTTGAGAATGTAGTGTTACCATTTGTCGAAAAAAAGGTTCTAGTTAGATCAAGTACAGTACACTGTAAAAAAACTACGGCAAAAACAATAAAAACAATTTTCACAAAGGTTTCATGAGCCTTTTATATTAATGGTACTTGTAAGTACCGTCGGTCGACAAAGGGTTAAGGATAGAATTGCTGAGTTTGAAATTCAATTATATCTGCAACTTAATCATAACTAATGTGATCAACATTTTCAGAGCAAAAAGAAGTACACGCACAGACTTTAAAAAGAAGTGCAAAAAAGTACATAGAATAAGTATATAAGTACAAAAAAGAAGTTCACACAGAGGTAAAGAAGTAAAATGCATTAATAAATCCATTGCACATAAAGTTTTACTTGTTTAAAGATTAAAAATTAGATCAAGCAGTAAAACTTCTTCACATGAAAGCAGGTCCGAATGATTTGCGATGTACAGTGACCTGAAGGTGTAATTCTCTTTACCAGTGTCATAGGTCCACATTCTTTTACTTGCAGATATGCATCAGGCTATAGAAGACGGGAAAAACGTTGTCATACTTTGTGAAGAAGATGATACAGATAATAGAGTGGTTAAGTGCCTCTCAATTGCAGCATTACCTCCATAGGCTATATTAAAATTTGCACCGCATATTTCACAGCGCAAGTCAGAATTGATTTTGTTTTTAAACACGAATACTGCTTTTGCATTCCCAAATTTAAAATATTGGTTTTTTCGTATTTTTGCCATTTTAAGTAGGTTATGTGATGCAATTAGGCAACTTGGTTGTATAATTTGGTTGTGGGGTTTCAATGAAGTGTATTATGGTTTATACTTTTGACACTTCTTGCGGTCTTAATATTTTTACTGTTAATTTCTTTTTTTTTTTTGTCAAAAATAAACACAACAAGTAAATATAACCACTTTCACGTAAATATAACCACGTAAAAAACTTCCAAAAGGAGACCGGTTGGTCACGTTAATCATAAAGAAAGAAATGAAGGACAATCAGATACTTATCAGCCTTGATTTTTTTCAAAAACATTTTCAAAGTTAATTTTTTTTCAAAAATTTAGATTCTACCCCTCTATACTTTTAAAAACTAAAGGAACTCTTAAATTGGATTTCTGTCTAATTTATATTTGCATCGTTGTAAGGTTTTGGTTCTGTTGAAGGCCTTTTATGCAAAAAACTTGGTCTTCGCTTTATTTTTCGGAGAATCCATGTCAGAACTGCTAAGAAATAAAGAGTTTGCTCTCATAAAAAGTATATTTTCTCAGCAGAAAAGTTAACCAAATTTGAAATAATTCTGAACTGGTTCCAAAAAGGACCAGTACTAGTTCCACCACAATACCCTTTAACATTGAACGAACTGACGCTTTTTGTGGATTGATGTCATAGGAAAAGACAATTGTCTCCATAAACACTTCTTTCTCATCATATTTGAGCTAGTTGCATTAGGAACATTTTGAAACTGGTTGCTTTCGCAGTAGCCTGAAAGTAGTTTTTTTTAACTAGTTGTAAAGTGAACATTTTATAAGTGCAAAAATTTAGTGTACTGTAGCAAAGGTCCTAAAGACCTGATTTGTATGATCTTTTCCATCCACAAAACTTTTTTGTTTACAAGATAAAATTTTGTTTATAATTGTCTTTGAACATTTTTTTTTATTATTTTTTCTTGTGCGCAGAAAATTTTAAAAAATAGCCAGAACGCGTTTATTTTTTTTTCAGCAATACTTTTGAAAACAAAAGCAAAGTGAACTGTTCTACACTGTACACCTTTTGTACTTTTTCAAGAGCTATTTCGAACTGCAAATGGACTAGTTTACTTTTTCAATTGACTCCAAATAACTGCTGGGCCCAAAGTCAAGCTTTTTGGCAATTTTAAAAACATATTGTATTCAAATTGGTCTTAAAGATGCATTTCTCATTCTTCTGAACACCCCTCCTCCCGTTACTGATCAAATTAGTGCACGTTACTGTTACAGATACTTCTTTAACAAAGTCTTTTTCAAACTCTGAATTTTGAATCCAAAAATATTAAAACAGCATTAAACAACAATTTCAGAATTCGTGAAAGAACTTCCGCGTCTCTCACTTTCTCTCAATGGTTTCTATAAGGCATTCACGTTCGAAATTTTTTCATTGTTAAAGGGCTTACACATCGGCGAATCTGTTCGTCGAACAGCATGGCGGCGCGAACGTGTGTGAAAAAGCTAGCGTTCAAATTGAACGAACCTGTTCGTCACACAAGCCATTGATTTTTGTTGTTGTTTGTCATCATTTTCGGCAGCATCCCTTGTTCGACAGAGAAAATCAAAAATTTTTGTAAACACGACCAACCGTGTGACAAACTGTCGAACATTGCTTCTTAACTAGCGAACTTGTGTGAACATGGCCGCCGTGTGACGAACAGATTCGCCGATGTGTAAGCCCTTTTAGATTAAGAAAGTAATTTTTATAAGTTCTTAGTTCATGACTAAGCACAATTTCGTTTTTAGACCTTGAGAAAAATTGTTTCAAATTCTTTGTCCAACAAAATGGTGCAATATTGCTTACTACAAAATTATCGTAAGGTGTAAAAAAATGACATAACTCGGAAACGGTAGATGATATCATTTGCACGATTCCCAAAACTAAATTTTTCAACTTTTAGTCTATAATCTCACAGAAAATTATTTTTCAGAAGTATTTTTACTCAAGAAACCTTCTTTTTATATTGAATTTTTCACATTAGTTCCTTAATTTGGCAACAGTCAGTGGAATTTTATTTTGACTTCATTCTATCTCAAACATTCAAGAGCATTATTGCAAAGAAGTTGCCTTTTTCGAAAATTACCTTACCATACCTTACCTAACCTTAACTTACCTCACCTTACCTTACCTTACCTTGCCTTACCTTACCTTACCTTACCTATCCTGACCTTACCTTACCTTACCTTACCTATCCTGACCTTACCTTACCTTACCTTACCTTACCTTACCTTACCTTACCTTACCTTACCTTACCTTACCTTACCTTACCTTACCTTAAGGTAGAAAACCATGGCCTTAAGACATGACTTTTTAGGGTTTTTCCACTCCAATTGCTATGAAGATAAAGTGAAAATACACTAGAAAATTAAACAAGTAATGATTTATTGTAGCGTAGCGTATTATTGTATTTGAATTAAAATAATTTTTCTGTACGGCCGCCACCTCTCTGCAGACAATGGCAAACCTCAGAGAGTAACCAAATTGCCATGTAAAGCTTCTTGAGAACGAGAACATTCCGTTCATCGCCGTTCGGAGTCGGCGTTAAGCATGTAGGTCCGGTTCTCGGTCAATTGTGTAAAAACTTAATAACACGCACAACACAATTGATCATAAGAAGCTAGGTCAAAGTCCTTTCAAGGGCTGAAATGGCCAGTTATTTATTTATTTATTTTTAATGATTTATTTGCCTAGAACTTGTTTTATTTCTCAACATAATCTCCTTGACACTTCGGCCAAAGTTTTTCTAATTTTTCGATCTCTTCCGAATAATACGGTTTACGCAAATTTTCAAAATAGGCGTTTCAGCGATGACCTTGTCGTTGGAGCAAAATCTCTTCCCGTCGACCCATTTCTTCAAGTTAAGTACCTAATAAATAAATGTCACAGGGGGCCGATGATCTTTAATATCTTTTCATGGTAATCGATACAGACAACATCGTGAGTATTCCAAAAAACTTTCACTACGACTTTTTTGGAATAAAAACGAAGCCTTTTTCGGCTTTGATTCGCCTGGGCAAGAGCGACCAGGCCACTGTTTGGATTGTTCCGTGGTCTCTGGTGTGTTGTAATGGGTCCATTTCACAACCACGGTAACGAAAAAGTTCTTCTTATAGAGCTTAAACAACGCCAAACACTCCTTTAAAACTGTCATACAGTATCGCTTAATCTCAACATAGAAAAATGTGATACCCATCTGGCAGAAAGCTTTCTCATATCCAAAAATTTATGCAAAATGTTACGTACCCATTTGGTTGAGATGCACATTAAGCCGTATCGAAAAAAAAGTTTTTAATGTTACCACCTTATATCAACTGTCATGTCGAAAAGTTAACGGGAGTGCAAACAATTTTTTTTTGTGGGAGTGGCAAAAACAGCGGAATTGGTTTTTTGTTCATAACTCAGTTATTTGTAGTCCGTTTTTAGAGTTTTATATATTGTTGAAAATATCATGGCAGGGACTATGCTTATAATTAAAAATCTATGAACTGCAACATCATTTTCCCTTAATACTCAATATCACTTTCTGAAAAACTTCCCAAATAACCAAGTTATAGACAAAAAATCACAATAATGCCACGCCCACAAAAATTCTTTGCATTCCCGTAATCTTCTCGAACTTTACAGTTGATATAAGGCGGTAACATTTACATTTTTTGTTTTATACGGCTTAAATGTCCATGATCTCAGAAATCTCGTACACTTTCATACGCTGATAAATGTCTTTTGTGTTTATACTAAACCAGTTCTGAATTATCCAATCGATCATGAGAGTTCCCATAATGATTTACTTTAGTGTGAAAACGTTTTTTTGCTATATATGTGGATTTTGAAGTTGATTTTTCTATTATATTTTTCAATGTGATTTGTTCTTCAAACGAAATTCAAGTTTCACTTCACGCCACCACTCTTATTTCCTAACCTGTTAAGAGAGGAGAAATTTCTCCACAAAGTCATCGTTTTCAATATGTATTATTCTTTGAAATTTCTTTTTCAAAATTAAACTTACGTAATGATAAGTAGCCGTATAATTTATATTTTTTTCTCTTTAAATAGTAGTAGTAACTTCCCTAAGTGTTGTGACTCAAAATATCGAAACATGCGAGCGTTAGCTTTTACTTATTGTCGCTTAGTCAAAACACTCAAAATATACTCGAACATACTCGGATATAGCGCCTTTTCAAGACTCTAACTCGACGCACTCATTGAATACGAGTCTAAGTGCTTCGGGTCACGCCGCGCTCGGATATAAGTACGTACTTATACCCGAAAACATGCTATGGGTCGAATGAGTATAAGTATTGTACATATTTTATTGAGTACGGATAGGGTAGAGAACAACAAGTAACTCGAGTATGATTCGAGTATCCGATTTCTATCGGATACTCATTGCAGTTCTCTGGTGTTGTCATGTCCAAAACTAAAAAAAAAAACGAATAGAAAATGTTCAAAATGGATTTAAGAATGGTTGACCAAACAAATTATGTTTTCTTGAAGCTTGGAAATGTACAAGACAAATATCTTAGCCCTCAATTCTTCTTGAAGTTATGAACAGAAATTAGTTAGAGGTCCTCTTAAGTTCTGCTTAAAGCTGCAAAAACCTAGATATTAAAGAACTACACAGTACAGCGGAATACACTTAAAAAAAAAGCACAAGAGGTTTGAGAGCCGTTACTTCATAAATTAATGATACTAAACGGTTGTGACGGCCGTGGCGCAATGGGTAAAGGGCGTGGCCCATACGCCAGAAAACGCTGGTTCAATTTCCATCTGAAAACAGAAAGTTTTTTTCAATTGAATTAAACTCTGCAGATAATGGCAAATCGCAGAGAGTAAATAATGCCACGTAAAGCTTCTTAAGAACATACACATTAGCCGCTCGGAGTCGGCATAAAACTAGTAGGTTCAGTTCTCGATCAATTGTGATCATTTAATAACACGCACAACACAATCTGACCACAACTAAAATTTATGTAATTTTTAACCGACTTCTAAAAGAAGGAGGTTCTCAAGTTCGTTGGTTAATCTGTTTTTTTTTTAAATGTATGTACATCGATAACCCCTAAAGCACTTGCCCGATTTTCCTTAATTTTTTGTCAACAGATAGATACCATTAACGTGGAGGTCCTTTTTTTAAAAAGTGGGCGATATTCGACGAATGGACGTGTCACTATTAGAAAAACACTGTATTTCAGTTAATATTGACACTAGGATACTGAAATTTACAGTAAAAATACAGGGATAAGCACATTTATAACAAATTACGGTCTATAAAGTGGACGTTATTTGACAAAGGGGTGTGGCAATATTAGAAACACACTGTATATCGAATAATGTCGACATTAGGGTACTGAAATTTAGTACATGGGTAGGCACAGTTACTACAAATTACGGTCAAAATTTTACGGTCGTTATTCGACAAAGGGGTGTGGCAATATTATAAAAATACTATATCTCAGTTAATATTGACACCAGCGTACTAATATTTTGTATGCAGGTAGGTGGGTAGATAGAATCATTACAAAAGTGGGCGAGATTGTCCACAGGGTGTGGCACTTTAAGGAAAGTAGTATATATCGGTTAATATTGATACTTGGGAACTGAAATTGAATTGAAACTTGGCACAGGGCTAGGTAGAATCATTATAAAGTACAGTAAATAAAGTGGGCGGGATTAGAGAAAGGGCGTGGCACTTTAATAAAACTGTGAAGAGACAGAAATGGAAAATAATAAAACAAATTTTTTAAGAACAAAGTTTCATGTTTGAAATTTTCCTCAAGAATACTATTATATATAAATTTTTCATATTCTCTAAAAAGGAAGAAATAAAAACTTTTTAACAAATAAAAAACCGACTTCAAAATCACAACAAAGTAAAAAATAATTTTAAATAACTTTTCCCATTAATTTCTTGGTCAAATTTTAAAAGTTATTTATATGTATTATAATATTGGAAATCTTATCATTTTCATTTTTTCTATTTTGTTTTATTATCATCAATATATTAATTGCTTTATGAACATAAAAGCTTTATGTTATCTATCTTATTGAGCATCATCGATTTATATAGGAACGGCTATCAAACCTCTTGAGCTTTTTTCACTTGAGCTTCGAGTGGTACTATTCCAAAATCTATATTAACCAGGAAACTGTTTAGTTGAGTTAAGTACATTCGAATAACCTGGGGACTTAATACAGCTACATGAAAGACTTATCGGTCAAAATCATTACGCAGGGGAAATGTATCTTCGTTCAATTCACAAATTTCAATATATATACTTCTATATATGTATTAAAGTGTAGGACACAATTCGGCTTTTGTTCAAAATGGGTGGTCTAGGTAGTCAAGAGGTGCTGAGTTCAAATGCGGCCAGGCCATGCCAGACACGTTAACCATTCTGCATTTCCTTCCTCATTTTTATCATATTTTAGACATAAAAGGTACAGTTTCAGTGGTAGAGAAGTTTGTGGACAGGATGGTTTTATAACTAGAATACTGACAGAGGTAAAGACATAACCCTTGACTCAGAGTCTAAATCACATGTTTCTATAGCTTCCCGCCACACTGAAAACAACATACAAAATGTTCACTAGATTGCCCCTTCTTTGCTACTAATCTATCACACCATTTTGAACCAAGGCAGACTTGACTGAATAGATGCAACACATAAAATCCTTGGTTCAGAGCTTAAAAAAAAAATACCACTTCGAAATCTAAGCCACTGTAATATTGAAAAAACTTCTCTATTTTAAACAATTTTTCTTTTTTGTTTTTGAATTTTATTTTTTACATATTTAACTATCAAATTTTTATGTATGAGTAAAATTAAAATTAATGCAAACAAAGCTTTTAGTAGAACTGTGTATATAAATAAGATTTCACAAAAAATTTAACTCTATCATTTCTTAAAGTATAGTTTATCATCGTCCAACCATACATATAACGTCCAGCTTTAGTTTCAATTAGTTTAAAAAATTTGCAATTTTATAAAAAGTAATTAATTTCATTTCATTTACGAAAGTCGTCGAATTAATGCTATATCAAAAACTAACAAAAACAAAAATCCTTTAAAATAAAAACGAAAAATATTTAAGGATTGACTGCCTTCACAAAGAAAAACAAAAAAAGAATCTTTAAATTAGCAAATTATAATTAAAAGAAAAACATTTAACTTATAGTAAAAATTATTTAGAAAATACGATTAATTCATTGTACCAATTGCAAAGACAGCTTTATTACCATCACCGATTAAATTATGGTTCATTAGAATAAACAAATAAAAAAACCAAATACTTACGCATATTTATATATATATACACATATATAAATATATATATAATGATGTATAAGCTACATAAATTTAATGTTTGTAAATGTTTTATCTTCTTTTGCTTAAAATCTAAATTAAAAACAAAAAAAAAAAAATAAAAAATAAATAAACAAAAGAATTTTTCGCAAGCTTCGACTGACAAAAAAGTAGTAAATAAATAGAAAAACAAAAAATTATTGAAAAAAAACCTAAGACACGCGATGAAAGAATGATAAAAACTTCATCCTGGCAATATTGCTAAAAAGCTGTTATATTTAGAAAGTCGCTTTTTTAAGTACATAAAAAAGAAAATCTTGAATATATTTAAAAGAAAATAAAAAAAAACACACACACAAAATACATATCACTGCTGAATTAATAGTTTTTGAACTCAATACTTTCAATATTATTAAAACAAAAAAAAAAACAAAAAATATATTCTAAATTGTATGTATGGAAAACTTAAAACTGAAAACGGAAAACTGCTTAAAAACAATGTACGAAACTCTAAGGAGACCTAAAAAGCAGAGGAGAATTGACAATGACTTAAGGAGGGCACGAAGTTGTTACCAGCTCTACATATGTAACTCAAACATAACTCAAAGTGAGTCTAAAAGTAAAATGTAAAAATATTCAGCAAGGATTAAGTTGTATTTGAAAAAAAAAAACAAGTGCGGAAAAAGCTGCCAGCGTACAAAGTGCAAGAAATCAAGCTTTTAAGAGCTTTCTTATATTTCACTATTGGACATTACCAACATTGTAGCTTTATTATTTTATTGAAATCTTTTATTGGTGACATGTGGTTATTCGTTAAATCTCAAATAAAATAAAAATATCTCAAATCGATTGTTTACTACAGCAGAGTCGGGTGAAGTGGGAGTTAGCAAAGGACACTAGACAAATACACTAGATCAGTGGTGTTCACACACATACTACTACGATATTCAACTTTTGTGTATGTGTTAGTAGCTCTCTCGTTCTCTGCACTGATAAAAATTGTTGTGCAGGTATTAAGCAAGAATTGTTTTATAATTATCAGTATCATTATCATTATCACGATCATTATCATTCTCACTATCATTATCATTGTTATTATTATTATTCTAAAAATAACGCATATTCATATGCCTCAAACATTTCATGCAGTGCAAAACACACGACCAAGAAGCGCAAACCTTTTCGCTTGAAGTTTCAGCACCAACTGATTGAGAGAACTTCGTGCATTCGATCGTGTACGTGTTTCGATTCTCGAATAAAGCTTTCAAGTCTCACCACGCGTGGTACTACGTGAACAGGACTGCCAACTCGTTTAAACCCAATTCCCCAATTCTGACGATAAAATTCCCCCAATTGGCAACAGCCTTCCCCACAAAAAAACAATATGTTTAATTCAAAATAGTCTTAAATTAGATAATATTTTTCAGAACATTTTTAATTTTTGAATTTAAAAGGTACATACACATTTTTTTAGTAACATTTTGTGCTTTTTAGCACAAAAAATTTCATAAAAATATAACATTAGACAACATAACATAACATAAAAAAAGAACCACTAGTATTTGATAATAACGGACTAGTGGCGTCCGTGGCGTAGTTGGTTAAAGTGCGTGGCCGCTATGTCAACGAACTTTGGAAATCCAGGTTCGAACCAGCAGCGACAGAAAATTATTTGAATTAAAATAATTTTTCTGTACGGTCGCCACCTCTCTGCAGACAATGGCAAACCTCAGAGAGTAATCAAAATGCCATGTGAAGCTTCTTGAGAACGAGAACATTCATCGTTCATCGCCGTTCGGAGTCGGCGTTAAGCATGTAGGTCCGGTTCTCGGTCAATTGTGTATAAACTTAATAACACGCACAACACAATAGATCATAAGAAGCTAGGTCAAAGTCCTTTCAAGGGCTGAAATGGCCAGTTATTTATTTTTGTATTATAGTATTTGATAATTTCTTATTTTTTCAAAGCATTTCAATAAATTTCTAATATATATTATGTATACGTTTTTGACTTTTTCATATATGTCATGCATTCTATAAACTAAAAATTTAAGGTTTTTGGAAAATTCAAGTCTTTTAAAATATTCTCAAGCATACTGTTTTTTGTTTTTTTTTATGTTTTTTAAATAAATTAAATTTAAAAAAAAAATTGATTAACGTTTTGGGTTCACTTTTTATGATCGTACATAAGCTGATTAAACTCTTTTAAATGTGTATCGGTTACTACAAAATTTACATCTTTAAGAAATGCTTTTGTATGAAGTATACCTCTTATGACTTCTGTGAATAAACTGTTTCTTAAAGCGGTTTTGTTCAAAAATTCCCTAGAATGCGGCAAAGTAAAAATGTGTTAAACTAGTTTAATTAAAATTGGGAACATTGGTTCCTTGTGGCGTCCGTGGCGTAGTTGGTTAAAGTGCGTGGCCGCTATGTCAACGAACTTTGGAGACCCAGGTTCGAACCCCAGCAGCGACAGAAAATTATTTGAATTAAAATAATTTTTCTGTACGGCCACCACCTCTCTGCAGACAATGGCAAACCTCAGAGAGTAACCAAAATGCCATGTAAAGCTTCTTGAGAACGAGAACATTCCGTTCATCGCCGTTCGGAGTCGGCGTTAAGCATGTAGGTCCGGTTCTCGGTCAATTGTGTACAAACTTAATAACACGCACAACAGAATTGATCATAAGAAGCTAGGTCAAAGTCCTTTCAAGGGCTGAAATGGCCAGTTATTTATTTATTTTTTTTACATTGGTTCCTTAGCCTTATTTGTTAAGCTCGCAATGTAAGACCAAAAATCATTTGTAATATCATTTTCAAATTTGATTGCTCTTAAGGAGCGATATTCGTTCTCAATAGCTATAAGGTCTTCATTAGATATAACATGAGGTAGAAGAATAGCCAAAGGTACAATTGATTTTTGAGTCTTAATTTCTTTTGCGTCCAATAACTTACATTGCTTTAAAATTTGTTGATGACTATTACAAAATCTTAAATTTGAACTAGCGACTCAATATAAAGATCAATACACCGCCTCTTAAAAACATTGATTTCATCGAATCAAAATTTTGTGTTACATAATGTATTTTCGACTTTTCCACCAAAATAACAATCATTCAGGCACAAGTAATTGTTTTCACTCTTACAATCTACATAATTTATCTCCTGGTTAAGATAGCACTCTGTTTTCAAAAAATTACCAGAAAAAACTTTAAACAGGAGTACAATCTTTGAATACAGTGAATTTCGAGACTTTCGCTCTGCATTTCTTAATTTAGAAATGAAAAATAAGCCAAAACGTATTCTAAGAACTCGAAATAAAGTTGAGTTATTGGGTTTTGAAGTGATTGATCTTTAAAATTAATTTTTGAGTTTGATTCAAATGATGCTTGAGTTCGAAAAAATGCTTGCCGTGAATGAATTAAGCAAAATTTTTGTTTTATCAATTCCTCCCCAAATATTAACTAATTCCCAAACTCCCCCCTCGGGTCAAAATTCCCCCCTAATGGGGGAATTCCCCCCTAGTTGGCAACCCGTACGTGAACATCACTGCACTAGACATTTCGTAAATGTTTTCCTTATATTTTCCATGTTCGAAAACTAACATAACACCTTTTCTATATTTTTGGAATCTAATACGAGTACTGCTTATGAAAAACTTAAAAAAAAATAAATAACTGGCCACTTCAGCCTTTGAAAGGACTTTGACCTAGCTTCTTATGATCAATTGTATTGTGCGTGTTATTAAGTTTGTACACAATTGACCGAGAACCGGACCTACAGGTTTAACGCCGACTCCGAACGGCTTTACATGGTATTTTGATTTTTTTTTTACCGTTGACATAGATCCACGCACTTTAACCAACTACCCCACTTATGAAAAACTTACTAAGGTTCAAGTTAATAAGAGCTACATTTGACATAACTTTGCTGACCCAGACTACTTCAAAAAAATAAAACACCCCAGTACCCAGAGCTCCTCCACCATCAATTAAACATGGCTCAAGGCTTAACCTGACTACGAGGGCAGGCTGAACGTGCACAAAAAAAGTCCAATGTTGGTCTGTCAGCCAACAAGGTCATTCATATCGATTTTTTTCAAAAGGATAAAACGATCACCGGTGAATATTTTTCACAGCTGGTGGAATATGGCACTTGGTGAAAAAGAAGGGCTTTTCTACCACGGTAACGTATGTGTCGGCCGTGGCGCAGTGGGTAGAGTGCGTTACCCATACGCCAGAAAACCCTGGTTCAATTCCATCTGACACAGAAAGTTTTTTCTATTGAATTAATTTTTCTGCTCAGCCGTTAACTCTCTGCAGGCAATGGTAAACCTCAGAGAGTAAATAATGCACATTAACCGTTCGGAGTCGGCATAAAACTAGTAGGTCCAGTTCTCGATCAATTGAAGTTCGGTCAAAGTCCTTTGAAATGGCCAGTTTATTATATTATTAGACTAATTTTGTAGTTTTTAGAGATTTTGTCATTTTGATATAGTTACTTTGTATGTTAAATAGGTGTGGCTTCAATTCGATTTTGGAAAATTTCACAAGTAGAGTGCGTATTTGAAGCCAAAGCTTATCAGCAAAATTTCAAGTTTGTTCATTAATTTTGTGGAATTTGAAGAGATTGTAGCATTTTTATATACAGCCCTATTCCAGGATCCATCGTAGCTGTGATTTTCCTTCGGATTCGTAAAGTTGTATTCTACGATCCGAATCATTACGTCATATTCGAAATTCGTAGCATTGACATTCCACGTTCCGAAAGCATCATTATTTGACAGTTCTTTTCGCGGATTTTTTTGCGACAGCTTTTCATCGTCGGGATTCTTGGGAAACCAAAATTTTAAAATGAAATGTTGTTAATTTTGTCAAAAGAAAAAGCTGCTTAGAGGAAAATATGTATGTATTTCTCCTTTAAATCAACAAAAAAAAAGGTTTTATCTGTGTCTGTCTGTAGGTCAAAAATCAGAAATAGAAAACAATACACGCGTTTGGTCAGTTTAATGAACGAAATGGAATGCATCCTCATCAAAACCGAAAATGTTTTGAAACGTCTTATTCAAAAGTAAGAAAAAAATTTATTACACCCATGTCAACACAACCCCAAACTTATATATAAATTTTCCGAAAATGTATTGAATGGGTTTTGAAAACACACATTTTTTTGTTGCAAAAATGCTTATTTTGAAAACAAGCCTATTCGTTGCGGCGGAAAATAATCCAATTTAGAGACGATTCATGGCATGCCTGATAGTTGACAAAGCAAGTCGATGAACGAAGTTGACATGTGAAATGATTTTTCTCAATGACGGCCGTAATTCGGACAAATCGAATGCACTTCTTTCGAAACAAAAACGTTGACTTCCACCGTCAGTTGCGTGGTTGCTGGTGGTAGTTTTCTATCTACCAAATCGACCACTTACAAATGCTTTGGAACGTGCACTACCTATATTTCGCTATCCATTTCAAAAGGATGATCTAGCAATACTTTTTCTGAACTTTCATAGCTCTTTTTTGTAGCTATGTTCTTCCTCATGCTATGCAAAAATTTTAATTGCAATTGAATTAATTTGAAATCACTTTTTATTTGCAAATAATTAAACTTAATATTTTAACCAATTACATTTTTTAAAATTTCATTTCTCTTGTCAAAAACAGCGATTTTCGAAATTAAATTTCAATGAGGGAACATCCACTTTGTTTTGTTCGGAACCTAGCATAGCAAGTTTTTCGTATTCGTAGCGTAGGATTACGTTCGTAGATTTATTACGACGGATCCTAGAATAGGACTGATAGTCACTTTGTTTATAAGATAGGCGTGATTTTTATCCGAATTAGCTCATTTTCGAACTTGTTCTGCCTTTTTTAAATATAAGCTTATGAAACAAATTTCATTAAGCGGCCTTGGTAGTCAAGTAGGTCAACCGAAACTGAAAACTCATCAACATTTACGACTTGAAGTCGTAGTTGGGGATAGAAAAGTTTAGAAAAGATGTAAAGGCATAACAGGTAAAGGTAAAGGCATAACAATTGCCTCAGGTTCAAATTCGCATGTTTCTATGGCTTTCTACCACGCTTAGAACAAACCTACACATGTTTCACTTGATTGCTCTTTCCCTCCCCCTAATCTATCATCCCATTTCGAACCAAGGCAAACTTGACTGAATAGTTTAACACCTGAAATGCTTAATCCAAAGCTAAAAACAAAAAGTACAAAAAAGATAATATACTGTTTTATACCTACTGCGGTGCCTCCTTATGGGTGTTACAAACGGAGTGACAAAGTAAATTAACCACTTATACAGCATGCGTGGGAGTATAAGAGTATACCTGCATATGGACCACCTTGTTTGGACTAGAGGATCTTTCAACCGTTGTCTTAAAATGATTCTCTGGTTTTGTTTTTGTTGTCTTTTCAAAATTTTGAATAAATAAAAATTACAATATTAAATTCATTTCAATCCGTTTTAAAGAATTTAGTTACTCCCTCCCGGCACAAAGTCCGATTTCGATATCGAAAAATGTTAATTTCTCGAAGAATTAGCGAAAAAAACGATCGTATTCGAACTCGTTAAAGATACGATAACGATCCGTTTGGCGTTCTAAATGAACAGTTGGTAAGCGAGTGATGGTTTTGTATCGAAAAAAACCCGTTTACGATGTCGTAAGCGATGAATTTTCTGTAAAATAAACGAAGAAAATTATCGTATTTTTAATCTTATACGAATTGGAAACGATCTATTTGGAGCTGTAATATTTACTCGAAAACGAGTGTTCGTTTATGCTTCAAAAAAAAGCCCCTTTTACGATGCTGTCAGCGATAAATTGTATGTAAAATTATCGAAGGAATTATTGCTTTTCTACTCTTATATGTATCGAAAACAACCTATTTGGCGCAAGTAATGATTATTCGAAAACGAGTGTTGGTTTATGTTCTAAAAAAGAAGCAATTCGCAGTTCTGAAAATTTTCATCCTCTGCTAAGTATTCTTCTGTGCTCCATCCAATCTGCCGTAGTCGCGTTGCTGCATTGTGGATTCTACACTTCCATTGCACGCTTCAAAGAGCAGTTTGGATTGTGCATTTCCACCGAAGACTCCAAACAGCTTTCCAAATCAGAAGCTGTTCTTGAATCAGTTTCTCTACTTACAAGAACTTTAAGCGCATACTTGCATTCAGCTCCAATTTTATGCGGCTGCATTTTTTATTTACCGGCTGTTTTCTTTTCTGTTTTCTTTTTAAAAATTAAATTCCGTTTTTTCCTTCACTTTTCTTCACAAACAAACTTTTAAATTCTATGCAAACAAATTTAACTTTTTTTTTTTTATTTAACCTTTTTCTTAACCACACTTTTTGATTTAATGCAAACGTCATTATTTTTCTTTTTTCACGATACGTGGTTGGCATGAGTTCTCAAGAATCATTACAAAAAGTGTGATTTATGCACTGAACACATTGACGACTACACGACTTTACGACGCGACGTGAAGAAAGAGTCAACAATCTGGAAATATCATACGATTGTTTCATTCACTCATACACAAACCCTTATATTTGCACTTTTGTTTCTCGTCAAATTAGAAATAATTCTATATCGACGTCAGCAACATTTCTATGTCGCCGCGACATTTTCACCATATTCACCTTCATAAGAAGAGCTTGTAAAAAAAAAATTGACAGATGTAATGTCGTTGTCGTCGTCAATGTGTTCAGTGCATTATGTAGGGCGACGGCAACTCGGAATGCAAACTTGTATATTCATCGTAAATTGTGCATCATATTGACAAAAATACGAAATTTACATTCGAAAAAATTCGTAAGAGACGAACATTCGTTTTTAGAGAAATATGTGCCGGGTGGGCTCCTACTTCACCGAATCTTGAAAATTTCCAAGAAATGTCAAAAACAGTTAATGGCCAAAATTTATGCAATTATTTAAATAAATATCTACTTTAAACGTCAAATGTTGACATAACATATTCCAATTGTCACAATTTAGCTTGAATCTATATATATATATAAAAATAAGTTGCATTGTGTATGAAATTGATGTTCTCTGTAATGCGTGAACCGATTTTGTTTCTGGAAACTTATCATGAAAGGTGACGTCAATACGAAGGTTTTTATGTATAAACGGTCTATGTATGTGTATTGGTTCACGAATTATAGGCATTTTAGTGAACTTATACAACAATACAGGTGTGAAAAAATACAGGTGCGCACATATGGTGCACATATAGGTGTATATGGGGAAATATTTGCAAGGGAAATTCGAAATAAATGGAATATTGGAATAATTTGGCAAGTCTTAGTTTAGTTTGCATTTGCGCAAAAAATATAGGCATAATAAAAATTTTCCATACCCCGTTTTTTCCATACCCCGTTTTACCATACACAAATCAATAAAAATGCTATATTTAAGACGGTTTTGGTCGTATTAGACTAAAATTTGGTAAATAAGTTCGTATGGTTACTATCGGCAACTATACTAAAATTGGGCGTGGTCTAACTATATACGCCCACTTTTTATAAATCATTATTATTCCTGAGCTGTACATATTTTGAAAGTGAAACTCTATATGTGGGTGCTATGGGCCCAAGAGGCAGTTACTATATATTTGATCGAACATTAGACAAGGGGGAATGCTTTGGAACTAAATGTCGTATAACAATGAAGGTCTTTCTACTGAAAAACTGGCACGGGCATTCAAAAACGGGGCGTGGCTCCACCCATATAAGACAAATTTACGATACACAATAGCAATAGAAGTAAAAGTCACAGAACATTGAAACTCAGAATGTAGATACCATTTGGTGATGTCCTTCTACTAGAAAAGGTGACGTGCATTGGACAAGAGGGTATGTCTCCGCACATACAAGCCAAATTTATGACACAGAACCAATTTAGTTACCAATTTACTAGAGAGAGAGGTTTTAAAATGTACTACGATAAGTAACGAATGGGGGGAGGGGGTCTCAGATATGGTAATGTGACCAAAAATAAAAAAACCCGAAAAAATTGAAATTAATACAACCCAACATTTCAAACCATTTTCATCCTTACATCTTCATGTTTGACCGTCTTAATTGACTGTTAACTATTGGCAAGTGTAGTAAGGGCATAATTTTTCTTTGCTTTCTTTTCGACAGTTATTTTTTCTATTTTCGGATATTTTTTAATCAATTAATTTTTTTATTTCATATACCACGTTACTTAATGGGGGTGGAGGGGGAGTGTTTTTGAAATGCACTACGAAGAGTACCGGAAGGGGGTAAACAAAAATTGAAAATCGGTCACGTAATTTATGAACGACCCCTATGTTTCGAGTACAAGATGGTTTGGAATAATAACGCTGAAGGCATTGCAACATTTTCCGGTACTTATCTAGATAAGGTGCAGCAAAGCGCAAGGGGAAAAAGCTAGTATCAATATAAATATAATGCCACTTCACCTAATAAGCCTGTCATAAATCGAATGTTAAGTTATTCTACTAAAGAAAAATCTATTAAAAAGACTTCAAGATTAAACAGTTATAAAACGAGAATAATTAAATTATGGTCACAAAAAAATTCTACACTTTCACCATTTCCTTACCTTAAAACCACCTTCCCTATGCCAAAAAACATCACAATCAACAACCAATCCCCCTTAATCAACATGGTCTATGTACTTATAATTTTTTATCATTACCTGAGGCATTTAAAGAGAATTATACATTAACATTTTAAAATAAAATTACTAATTAAGCTGAAAGTGAATTATACACAAAAAGAAAATAAAACCTATTTAAACGCTTGCCACAACCTAAGTACAGAAAGTAGTGAAAATAATTCCCAACGCTTTCGTTCAGACACACACAACAAAAAAAAAACAAATCAAAAACAAAAAAACCAAATAAATACTATCCTATATTAAGCCGAACAATACAACCAAAGCAATAAAATATATGATTTGAAAAAATTGTTAAAAGATATATTAGTTTTTGTATAAAATTTTATAAAAAAGCTTACAATTACAAAATTTTCTAGATCAATGACAATCCTTAATAATATTACGTAGTATCTTGTCATATTCCTAAAAAAAAAAAACGAAAACATACAACAAAAATAATTTAGTTTGAAAAAAAAAACATAAAAGCTATCAAAAGCCCAAATATTAACTTTGCAATATTTTATGTTTTATATTCGTTTTGTTGAGAATTAGCTTGTAAATGTTTTTTAAATAAAATGCTACAACACCCTCATAAATAAATTTTTTAAAAATATACCACCAAATAACCGGCACCTACCAATCTCAAAAAAAAAAAAAAAACAAAATACCATCAATACTGTAGTAAAAATTAAAAAAGAAAATATCTTCTTTAAAAGAAAAAAATTAAAAGAGAGATTCTTCACTTTTACTTATTTTGAGACCACCATACTACTAGGCTAGCTTATTAATAGAATTTCTTATTGGTATAAAACCTAGCAGGTAAATTCAACAACCCTTCGTACATATTTAAATTTAAATGTGATTTTTATTTGACCTAAATAAAGGGTGTTTTTTTTGGGGTTTGTTTTTCGAATAGAGATGAAACTGGCATTTTGTGGTCAAATCTGGCAACTCTAATGTCATTTATGTTCAGTTTGGTTTGCCATTTCATCATGAACAGGTTGACAAAAGAACAACGCTTGCAAATGGGCCGAAAATGAGATTGATCTCGATGCTGATTTTCATCGCAAAATTTTGTTCAGTGATGAGGCTCATTTTTGGTTGAATGGCTACGTCAACAAGCAAAATTGCCGCATTTGGAGTGAAGAGAATCCACATGAGATCCTTGAGACGCCATTACATCCACAAAAACTGACTGTTTAGTGTGCTCTATGGGCTGGTGGAGTCATTGGGCCATTCTTCTTCCGAAATAATGCTGGAGAGTCAGTTACCGTTAATGGAGACCGGTATAGAGCCATGATAACCGACTATTTTGTTCCCGAATTGGATGGCATGAATGTGGATGAGTTGTGGTTCCAACAAGACGGCGCTACATGCCACACAGCGCACGTCACAATCGATTTATTGACGGAAACGCGGAGTGGACCTGTCAATTGGCCACCAAGATCGTGTGATTTGATACCATTGGATTATTTTCTTTGGGGATATGTGAAGTCGCTCGTCTAAGCCAACAAACCAGAAACGTTAGGGGACTTGGAGGCCAACATTCGTGGCGTTATTGCCGACATACGGCCCCATATGCTCGAAAAAGTGGTTGAAAATTGGACCTGTAGAATTGGCGTTACTCGAGCCAGCTGCGGCGGCCACATGCCCGAAATCATATTTAAACATTAATGGCATAAAATTATCCTTCCAATAAAGCCAAATTGATGGACATTAAAACGATTTTCTTGTGTTTTATTTCAATTCGAAAAACAAACCCCTAAAAAAAACACCCTATAAATATTTAAGTTATTTTATTTAAACTTTCTGGGTGAACTTTAACGGGACAAGTATTGCTCTTCATTATTTTTAAACGAAAAAATTCTTCCTCCTCCCCTCAAAGTCTTAAGACATCACATAAAGACAGACCCACTTTCTAAAGATAAACTATTAGAGCACAGGCTTATAAGAAAGCAATAAGAAGGAATAAAAAGAAAGATATTTGCAGTATATTCAAATGACTCTTAAGCTCCCTACTCTCTGATTACTTCAAGGTATAGTCTATGTTGTGGATTAAGTATTTCATTTATGTATTTATTTTGTAATTCATGTATTTTTCGAACGCAACTATTGTATTAGATAGATAGAAAGTATTTTGTTGTTTTACAAATATCCGCTTCCGGCCATCCATTTTGAATTTTTTGGTCAAGAAGCACGGACAAGTAAGTGAACTCTTGCTCTTTTTAATAATTTATAACCAAAATTTGTTTTAGATATTAAAACGTTCAACATTGTTTAACTTTTTATGAATTTGAATTTTCAAAATAAACTGTGTAAAAACGTTCGTAATATGGTGCTTCTTTTGGATTAAGCCGTCATTTAAACAGTCTAATAAGCTCCTTTATGCGATTTGGCATGGACAGAGCAAGCCTCCGAGTTCTTTCTCATGAAATTTCAGCCCATTCTTCTGTTATAACTCGTTTTAATTGTTCTTTTGATGTTATAGGATGCTTTCGAATAGATCGCTTCAAATCCACCCATAAATGTTCGATCAGACTCGGTGACTGATGAATTGCTTCTAAATTATTTTGGACACTGAACAGGATCCACTTGCTTACAAATTGTATTCAATATCTGTGCGTACTGCTGATGGTTCATTCTGTCAGTTATGAAATGGATATTGCCAACTCCATTTGCACTCATACACCCCCAAAACATCACGTTTTTACCTCCATGTGTAACAGAATGTCATGTATTTTTTGGGTCCAATTCAGCATTCTTCTTTCTCCATACTTAATTTCCACAATCCGGTCCAATAATGTTAAATTTTGTTTCATCGCTGAATATTACTCGTAACCAAAAATCATTGTCGTGATTTTTATGTTTTCTTGAAAATTCTACGTGTATTTAACGATTTTTCTTCAGTTATTAGTGGTTTAGTTCAGAGAACTGCATAAGCAAACTGAAAACTATTTCAAGTAGTGGCTTAAAATACAAGTTCAAGCTTGCTTAAGCTTGATAACACTACTCAACAAGGTTTTCCACAACGAACTGCGATAACATTTTCTATAGTAAAATTTTCCATAGAATCCAAATATCGTAATGATTTTTTTCGATTGGCCCCAATTTTTTATTAAAGTGGGAAAATTAAAAAAATCCATTATTGGGAACACATACTTTACATAAATGCTTGTAAAAACCCTCATGTTCAGTCAATGAATTTTAATTTAATTGCATATTATAGAGGAGAGTCAGAAGAAAATTTTAAGGTATAATATGTGCCAATAGCGTCAGTGATATGGCTGTTATATTCACAAACAGGTAAAAAAAAATCACTTTTTTCGATTTTTAATAAACATATTTGATGTTTGAAGCCCTATATATCGAAATAATTATATCGGAGAGAACAAGTTAGCCCTCTTATGTGATAGAGAATTTTATTGGAAAAATTTCAAGTATATATATGTCTACAGAAAAGTCATAATTCACTAACTTTTTTAACATCAATGCAAAAACCATTTTTTGTTAAAAAAATATTTTATTGCAGGTTAATTAAGAAATTCATACATACAATGATTTCTTTTTCATCACCATGTTAAAAATGGGTCGCTGAATCCGAATCCGACGTCAGAATTTCAAAATTATGATATTTTAACAATAGGGTTGCCACATAATAATATATTTTTTAAAGAGTTTAAAGCATTAACAAAGAGTTTTAGGGGGTCGCTGATTTCGAATCTGACGTCAGAATTCTAAAATTTGAGAGGGTTAATAGGGTTGCCACCTATTTTTTTTATTTTTACGAATTTGGTGCTGGGTCGAACACTTACTTGTATGAAAATATAATAAGCCCACTTATTACTTGTACAGGGTGGCCCAAAAAGGACTGAAGGATTAAAAATAATTGTATTTTTTTTGTTTTTATTTTTTATTAATTTTTTTTATGTTTTTAAATATTTAATTCATGGAAATTTTTTACATCTAAGTGTGAAATATAACATCTCTCAAATGGTGTCCATTTTCTTGCAAACAAAAATTGGCTCTTTTAACCGCATTTTCCATTACTGCCCGTAGAGTTTCTGGTTCCAAGTTCCTTATTTCTGCTTGAATGTTCTGCTTAAGCTCTTGAATTGTTTGGGGTTTATTGATATACCTAACTCCTTTCAAATAGCCCCACAAAAAAAAGTCTGGAGCAGTCAAATCTGGTGAACGTGGAGGCCAAGCAAAATCACAATTTCTGGAAATTATTCGTTCACCAAAAATGTTATGAAGAAGTTCCATTGTCGCTCTTGCTGTATGCGCAGTTGCTCCATCTTGCTGGAACCATATGTTTTGATTATTCTCAACATGTGGACGCAAAAAATTTTCTATCATAGTCCTATACAGAGCCCCGTTAACCGTTTCTGGTTGACCTTCCACATCTTCGAAAAAATATGGACCGATAATTTTACCAGCCATAACACCGCACCAAACAGTACATCTGGCGGGGTGTAATTCACGCTGATGTAATGCCCTAGGATTGTGAGTGCCCCAAAATCTAAGAATTTTGTTTGTTTACATAGCCATTTAAGTGGAAATGAGCTTCATCGCTCATTATAAGATTGTTTAAAAAGTTATCATTTTCTCTGGCTATTTGACTAAAACGAATAGCATATTGCAGGCGTGCCTGATGATCTTGGGGAAGCAGTTGCTGTGCCATTTGAATTTTATACGGAAACATTTTAAGATCCCGCTTCAAAATTCTTTACATGGTTCTGGAGATTCCCAATTGAGTACAACGACGACGAGTAGAGACAGATGGATCTTCGTTTACACTCTGCCGTACAGCCTCCACAACTGCTTCATTGCGCACAGATCGACCTCTTCTTCTTCCTGGAAGATCTGACACTCTTCCATGTTCCTCAAAACGGGAGACTAAGTTCCTAATCATGTTGTGACTGGGTGCTGTTCGGACATTAAAATGACGACGATAATTTCGTTGAGTTGTAATAATTGACCTTCCAGAAGAATAAAAAAATTCAATGATTTTGACGCGTTTCTGCACATCATATGTAGCCATGATTTATCTCCAAAAACCAGTAAATAACCTGCAAAAGACAAAAAAAAAACAAATTATTAAAAACAAAAAAGATATAACTATTTTTAATCCTTCAGTCTTTTTTGGGCCACCCTGTAGTATTAGGACTTTTTAGGATTTTGTGGAATCATTAAACAAAAATTGATGATTCCATAACCAATAGCTTTTTTATTTTAAAATTAAAGATGGCGGGGTTTAGGGATTAGGGTTGTCACCTAATTTTTGGATTTCTACGAATACAATGCTGGGACAAACACAAGCTAAATATTGGTTGCTGAATACGATTCCATTGTCAGAATTTAATTATAATGAAATTTTTAACAATAGGGCTGCCACCTAATAATATATTTTTTACGAGTCTTAAATATTATCTAACAGTTCTAGGGGGTCGCTGACTTCGAATCTGATGTCAGAATTTTAAAATTTAAGATAGCTGATAGGGCTGCCAACTTATTTTTTTTTTAATTTTTACGAATTCGGCACTGGGACGAAAATAGGTCGTTGAATCCGAATCCGTTGTCAGAATTTCAAAATCATAAGCAATATAAACAATAGGGTTGCCACCTAATAATATGATTTTTACAAGTTTCAAACATTATCTAACAAATTTAGGGGCCGCTTATTTCAAATCTGATTTTTAGAATTTTGAAATTAAAGATGGCGGATGGGACTGCTACCTCATTTTTTATTTTTACGAATTTGGTACTTAATTTTGATATTCTGACATCAGATTCGAAATCAGCAGTCAAATAAACTGTTAGATAATGTATAGAACTCGTAAAAAAAGCATATTATTAGGAGGAAACCCTATCATTGTGGGTAGAATATGACGAGGATATGACTAGTATATGTTTGCTATATTGGTAAGCAGGCTAGAGCTTGGTTTTTCAAGTATGGATACATTCAATAGTTCAAGTACTTGAATTGGCTTGAACTTCAAGTAGGCTTGTGGAGTTCTCTGGTTTAGTTCGGAGAGTTCTACCATTATAACCAGCAGCTCTGTGCGTCCTCTGAAGAGTTTCTTCACTTACATGCATGCCGTAATATTCGAAAAGGTTTCTATTACCCTCTACGGCAAAAGTACGAGGCTGTTTCTTAATTTTCCAAATTATAATGGACTCATCGCGAATACCAAGTTTTTTGGCCTATCTGATCACTGTCTAACACGAACCATATTCCTTTCTAAATACTATTAATCGTCGAAATGCTTCTTTTGTAGAACTGAAAATCTCTTTTCGTTTTCCCTTTTTTACACATTCTATAAATAATTTTTTGTTTTTTGTTTTTTGTTTTTTATTTTGTTTTTTTTTCTTCAATAGTAGGTTCAGCGGGTTTTCTACCCATTTTTTAATAGGTAATAAAAACGTAAAGCAAGACAAGCCCTCTTTCCAAAATTCATGCCACCCAGTAAAAAAATTCAGGATCGCTCCCATGAGGAGCAACAAGGGAGCACTCTCTTGTTGTTTTATGGGAGCATAAAGCGAGCACTTTGCGCTAGAGCTCCCTCACTGCAGTGAATGCAAATTTTAGAAAAATCGCCTCACTATTTTTGTAAAAACAAAAAATATATATTTCAAAAGCTTCTTAACTGATCCATTTGGATCATATATTGATCGCTCCTTATCCGCTCACCTGGGATGTTATAGGGAGCGCTCGCCTTCTAAGGACATGCAATGTTAAAAAAAAACAAAAAAATGCACCTAGCTTGGGTCAATGAGCAGCAACCCACTGCTCCTCGGGGAGCACTTCCGGATAGCTCATAGTATGACCCTTTTTTTTTACTGGGCATAAATGAACGCACTCACGCATAGAAACATAGTTGCTGCCAAATTAAGTGGAATTCATAATGGTATATTAAAAAAAAAAGAACACGACTGAGCATTTTCCGAATACTTTTGTGAGTACGATTTAGTTATTTTGGTTTTTTGTTGATTTTTATAGGTTTTATTATTTTCATTTTTATTCGATAGTTATTATTAAAAGAAATCATATCTGTAAAAAGCACTAAAGTGATTTTTCAATTGAAAAAATGCGTTTATATTCAAAAACATTGTGGTTAATTTGGAAAGATTATCAAACCCGAATACTTTTGAGGCAATGCATACTTGTATACTTTGAAATTTAAAGCTCCTTAAATATATATTCCGTATAACTTCCTTCCAAATAAATGTAAGAAGTATAAATTAATTATACGTTTGAAGCTTTACTCACCTTGAAGCATATTTCAGTCAAAGTTCTTAGACGCTATTGAAACTCTTTGAAAATTTTAACTTTGCGACATAGAAATCTACCTAAATTCTGAAAGGAAAGCTCTTTCTGTTGTTCATAATTTTGAGTCGCTAGTGAGATTTCTATTAAAATTCCGAATGCTACAGAAAATTGCACAGAATATCACATAATAATATAAAACTCATAAAATCATTTGAAGTCTCATAGGAATTCCAGGGCATTCCATTGACACAAAAAAAAACCCGCTCATTTAAGTTTTACCCACAAATCGGACATTCAGAAATCCTAAGATTTATCTTTATTGAACAGTTAACTTCAAACCAAGAGATTTAAGGAGGGAGAGGGGGGGGGGGGGGGTAAATGTTTCAGTATGGAAAAAACCCTTTTTTGCGAATATATAAAAAATACAATTATGGGTAGAACAAATTTATTCAAACCTTGGATGCATTATTGCGTATCATTTTAAAAACATTCTATAATTTCTTATGAGAGAAAAAAGACGAGCCTTTGGAAAAAAATGATTTGCGGTATTCACTCTATCTCAGCTGGAAATTATCTTTAATCAAGAATCATTAAAATTTCGTAAAATTATCATTAAAGCCTCCCCCCCCACCACCTAGAATTGTTAGGGGGCCACGTTCTCTGATTATTATTATTTTTTTCATTTTAAAATTTTTGGTGGTCCTTTAAAGTGAAAACTGCTATTTTTCATCAAAAATTCTGTCACTTTGTGATTGGAAAACCCCCTTAATATAAAAACATAATTCTGAAAGTTGGGGGAATATTTTATATGTAAAAAGTGTGTACCATGTTTGAAAAGAAAAGATAATTTAGTTTTTAAATGGCAGTGAACGCGGAAATGGTTTAAAAAATGGTCTTAAGAAAAACGTGTTTAAAATTTTTCGAAGTTGCCTTAGAGGAGAGTCGACTAACTAACTAATAACATCGAGAGTTTTCCTCTAATTGACTTCAAATTTTGGGACTATATTCGTGAAATGTATAACCCTTACCCCCCCCCCCCCCCCCTCCCCATTATATAAAACATTTTGTATTGATATTTTTTTTTTAATCAAGAAACAATATTAATGCAACTACTGTGCATAAAAAATACCCGAATATTCCGATAGGGACAAATGTTTTTATATTTAAGTTGGTACTACTGTCACTGACAACTGAGCCAAATAACACGTCAAAATATTCATTAGTGTTTGAGATACGCCTCCTTTTGTAAATAGCCTTTAATTCTTTCTTCGTTTCGGTTTCTATCGATTCAAAACGGTGTCCTCGGAACGGTCTCTTGAGTTTAGCAAATAGCCAGAAGTCACATGATGGTTCGAGCTTTTGGCGAAATGTTCATATATTACGAGTACAGTGTGAGATGGTGTATTATCGCAATGCAAAAACCAAGAATTATCTGTCACAGCATTACGTAAACGACACATAACACCAAAGTACTATTCTTCATTGCCAGTTTGGTCGGCTGGAAGGAATTCATAATGAACCACACCACGATAGTCGAAGAAAACTGTCAACATGTCCTTGATTTTTATTCAATCGGTATTCACCCGATTGATCAGCTGTTTCCGGGTCGGAAGCGTAGACTCAAGTCTCATGTCCATTTATGATGCGTTTCATGCTGTCTTGAAAGTCGAAAAGCATTGTTTCGCACACATCAACGCGGCACTTTTTCTCCCTGAAATTTAGCGTTTTCGGCACCAATCGAGATTTGACTTTTCTGAGGCCATAATAGTCACTCAAAATGTTTTTCCCAGATCGTTCCGATATTCCAACAAGGTCAGTAAGGTCTCGGACTGTCAATCGACGATTTTGGAGCACCAATTCTTTGATTTTGTTGACATGTTGCCAATCAGTTGATGTTGATGGTCGTCCTGGCCGTGCCTCGTCTTCAACGCTTTCTCGACAATCTTTAAACATTTTGTACTACTCATAAACTATTGTTTTTGATAGAATTTGCTCACCAAAAGCCTTCTGCAACATTTTCAACGTTTCGGCAGCAGAAATTTCATTTCGCACCCAAAATTTAATGGAACAGCGTTCTTGAATACTCTCTGAAAGTATATAAAAAACGAAAAAGTCTCTTTTAGCTATTAACAAAAAGACGCGTATCTCAAACAATAATAAATATTTTCACGTGTAATTTGGCACAGATGTCAGTGGCAGTAGTGCCAACTTAAAAATAAAAACATTTGTCCTTATCGGAATCCCCAAAAAATTTAAATTAAAATTTACCGGTATTTTTTGCATTCAGAGTATAATTATACAAAATAAATTTTTTGCTGAATATATACGCGTAAAAATACGAGTACGATATTAAAACCATAGTCATATGATATATTTAATTTTAAGTATTGCCTGGAATTCTATTTTTTACTTTAATCGTCAAAGAAGTATTTTCAGTAAAATAAATTATTTATTAAAACTACTAAATAAGCAACAAAATCTCTTAAGTGCCCCTTACATTGCTTAACTCGCCCCAAACGTGTTGCCGAGTTGCCATGTATAAATTTTTAAATTGACTTAAATTGAAATAAATGTACACTGTACAAGAAAAAACAAACATATATTTTGACAAACTTAAATTAATAAATGGGAACCAATTTAATTTAAATGCCTTTTAGAAAATTTTTGGCCTGCTTCTTTTTGCTGAGCAATACATAAAAAACCACCCTATTTAATAACAAAAAAAGTAACATTAAAAGCCAATGTAAATTTAAAAAAAAAATCAATTAATTAATGAATACAACAAGGTTTAAATTTGAAAGAATATGGAAAAGTTTGCTTAAGACAAAAACAAAAAAACAATTGTAACACTTAGAGAAATATTAAGAAATGGCAATGAAACCTAAAAAGGTGAAAGAAAAAAGGGATTTATTTTTGTGCTTACTCATGATTGCTCCCAAATTTTATAGTTCTTACAAAAAAAAATAACATATTCATATCCAGATTTAAAAAAAAAAACAAAATGAAATATTTTAATAATTTATTTTTTATCAATGAATAGAGGTTTTCCCACATTGTTGAATTCTTATTTTCATTTCATTTTTATTTTCTATTTAGTTTTCATTTCACACGTTTTTGAAAAATTATAAAAACAAAAAAAAAATTCAATCCGATATAAAATAAGGTTAACTTTAAAGCAAAAATACACTTTAAAAAAAATTGAAGCTTTTTATCAATTAAATGTTCATTAGTGTAAGCAGCGAATTTAAAAGCATAGCTAAGAAAGTCTTATGAAATCTATTTATTGCTATGCTTTCCGAAATAAAGGCTAAACTAGAAAAAATGTAAATATTAAATAAATATATTTGTTAAATTTTGTTTATATCAACCATTCAAGAATTGATAACCCTTTAAAAAAATATATTTAAGTTCATTTTTATACAAACAAAAAACATTAGACACACAGGTCAAAACATACTTTTTGCCATATTTTATGTAGTCAAATTCTTAAATTGTAATTTTATATAAAAAAACACATTATTTATTTATTATATTTTGTCCAAATGTTAATATAACTTAAAAAGTTCACTTTATTTATGAAATGTTTGGTATATTTAAAAGAAAAAAACTTTATTTATGTTGTATATTACGGAACATTGTATTCCAAAAACTGTTGCCTAGATAATACAAGAACTATAGGTTTAAAAAAAAAATTAACATTTGTCAATATGTTTAAAACAAAATAGCTAAAATTTATTCTCATGTTATGAAATTGTAGCAAAATATAACAGAAACAAAAACAAAAATAACAAATAAAACACAAAATAAAATACTTTATTTATGTTGTTAGTTTATCGCAACATTTTCAAGTTTCATCATGAAATATGTTAGAACTTTAAGAAAAACGCGAAATTTTTACGAAAATTACTCATTTATTCAAAAATATATGTAAACTTAAGTTTTTCGAATCAAATTTTTGCCATAAATTAGATGAAAAGAGAAAACAAAATAACACAAAATATTTTTAAGAAATCGTTTTATTATATAATTATTACTCTAAGTTAACTAGAAGCATAGAAGACAAGCAGATTATATAATGTAATTATTGTAAATACACGAACCCACGAAAATGCTTTGCAAAATACAAATAAAATAAAAACATTTCAATTACAAAACGTGTTTTAATATTCAATGAAAGTAAAAATCACATGACACATGACATAAACATGACATGAGACATGACATGAGACATGACATGAGACATGACATGAGACATGACATGAGACATGACATGAGACATGACACATGACATAAACATGACATGAGACATGACATGAGACATGACATGAGACATGACATGAGACATGACATGAGACATGACATGAGACATGACATGAGACATGACATGAGACATGACATGAGACATGACATGAGACATGACATGAGATATGACATGAGACATGACATGAGACATGACATGAGACATGACATGACACATGACATGACACATGACATGAGACATGACATGAGACATGACATGAGACATGACATGAGACATGTCATGAGACATGACATGAGACATGAGACATGACATGACGCATGACATAACACATGACATGACACATGACATGACACATGACATGAGACATGAAATTAAAAAACGGTGTTAAGAATAATTCCCAGGAAGTTCATATGTTCTAGAAATTTGTGTATTGAGATCTTAGGTAAATTTTTGTAGTTGATTGTTTCCTTGAATTTTGAACGGCTTGCTACCTATGGACCTGAACACGGGAAAAAAGGTGAAAAAAAAATCGAATTTTTTTAAGTTTTTTGCGATTTTGATCTGGAAGGTGAATTTTTTTTTGTTTTATATGTTCGCAATTTTTGTTCTTTATGACAAGAGCTACAACTTTGCCTCAGAGAGTAAATCGAAATTCTGAACGGTTTGCAAGATATGAGCCCGAGAAAATTATCACTTTTTTGTGAAAATGATACCGAGGCCCCAAATCTTTGGCGGCCCATAAACAAAAAAGTGCATGACTTTGGGAAAAATTGGGAGACACGGGTCTTTTTTTTTTAGTCTTTTATCACGTAGTGGTGTCCGTATATGGTTATTTAGCCATGACTTAAAAAATTACACACAGTGTAATTTAATGCCAACAAAATGCACTCATGAAGCATAGCACCTTGGCTAAACATCAAGGCTATAACATTTTCATTGAGACATGAGACATGACATGAGACATGACATGAGACATGACATGAGACATGACATGAGACATGACATGAGACATGACATGAGACATGACATGAGACATGACATGAGACATGACATGAGACATGACATGAGACATGACATGAGACATGACATGAGACATGACATGAGACATGACATGAGACATGACATGAGACATGACATGAGACATGACATGAGACATGACATGAGACATGACATGAGACATGACATGACACATGACATGACACATAACATGACACATGACATGATACATGACATGACACATAACATGACACATGACATGACACATGACATGACACATAACATGACACATGACATGACATGACACATGACATGACACATGACATGACACATGACATGACACATGACATGACACATGACATGACACATGACATGACATATGACATGACACATGACATGACACATGACATGACACATGACATGACACATGACATGACACATGACATGACACATGACATAACACACGACATGAGACATGACATGACACATGACATGACAAATGACATGACATGACACATGACATGATACATGACATAACACATGACATGAGACATGACATGACACATGACATGACACATGACATGACACATGACATGACACATGACATGACACATGACATGACACATGACATGACACATGACATGACACATGACGTGACACATGACATGACATGACACATGACATGACACATGACATGACACATGACATGACACATGACATGACACATGACATGACACATGACATGACACATGACATGACATGACACATGACATGACACATGACATGACATGACACATGACATGACACATGACATGACACATGACATGACACATGACATGACAGATCACATGACATGACACATGACATGACACATGACATGACACATGACATGACACATGACATGACATGACACATGACATGACATGACACATGACATGACATGACACATGACATGACACATGACATGACATGACACATGACATGACACATGACATGACACATGACATGACATGACACATGACATGACACATGACATGACACATGACATGACACATGACATGACACATGACATGACACATGACATGACATGACACATGACATGACACATGACATGACACATGACATGACACATGACATGACATGACACATGACATGACACATGACATGACATGACACATGACATGACACATGACATGACACATGACATGACACATGACATGACAGATCACATGACATGACACATGACATGACACATGACATGACATGACACATGACATGATACATGACATAACACATGACATGAGACATGACATGAGACATGACATGACACATGACATGACACATGACATGACACATGACATGACACATGACATGACACATGACATGACACATGACATGACACATGACGTGACACATGACATGACATGACACATGACATGACACATGACATGACACATGACATGACACATGACATGACACATGACATGACACATGACATGACATGACACATGACATGACACATGACATGACATGACACATGACATGACACATGACATGACACATGACATGACACATGACATGACAGATCACATGACATGACACATGACATGACACATGACATGACATGACACATGACATGACATGACACATGACATGACACATGACATGACATGACACATGACATGACACATGACATGACACATGACATGACACATGACATGACACATGACATGACAGATCACATGACATGACACATGACATGACACATCACATGACATGACACATGACATGACATATGATGCAACGTAATAACTTAGAGCTTTTCTTGGCACTTCGCACAGTGATGGGTACAAGTTAGACGGAAAAAATGCTTTTGTGGATTTTTCGATAGTTTTGATGTGTAAGGTTCCGCAAAAAACTATTTCGGAATTTCTTGACCAGTTGGCGTGGCAATATCTTAAATACATTTTGCGCTATATCTAAGAAATGAGATAAACTACGATAACAAAATCAAACCTAGATGTCTAGTATGTGATTTCCAAAATTCCGGCGCAATGGGACAAGCTGTACTTTAACCCTTCGAGCCACACTGGTGCTTTTCATCACCCCATGCCTTAAAAAAACCTATTTTTTTAAATCAAAAACTTTTAATGCATACTCCGTACGCCACATGGGTGTTCACAACTTAACTAGCTTTACTCTCAAGCAATTTAGAAGGTCGGGATGCGCTAGTGTGTCGTTGGCATTCATTTAAAATCGACTAGTGCTCTCACATACCCCACGTGAGGCTTAGTGTATATTTTTAGAAATAACTGAAATATTTAATTTTATTGATTCTAATTATTTTTTATTGTTTTAAGGTATGTATGAATATAAATTGATAAATTAAAATAAAAAAATGTATTTTGGTAAAAAAATTTATAAGTTTAGTGTCTGAACTATGAAATTTGACTGAATTTGACTATTTTACTACTTTTTTCTATAAATATATTATTAAATTACTTAAAAAAAAAATATTTTCAGGTCTTAAAATCAACAATGAACGAGTTTATTTGAATGTTATTGGTAAAAAATCTTTTTTTTTCGTTTTTTGGAAAAGTGGGTGCAGTTTTTTGGCAGAATAAACATATTTTTTGTAGCAAACGCTATGACTCATATTTTGTATTTGTAGCAACGTATTTGATGACTTCAAACATAAATTTTTTCGGTCTTAAATTCAAATCTGTAAAAGTTATGAATTTTTTAGTAAAAGAGCTAATTTATCACGTTTTTTTAACTTAGCCGCGCAGTCAATCTACAGTCAGCCATTTTTAAAATATTAGAAAGTAACTATACAAAATGTTGAACCAGACCACAAATAGTAAGCATGTAAAGTTTTAATCTTATATATCCAAAATTCGGGATTTTACAACGATTTTTTGACGTGGGGTGATGACATACCGCCATGTGGCTCTATGTTACTGGAGTGAGGATGTTGCTCGAAGGGTTAACGTATGTTAACAGCAAAACTAATAGAACTATCGTTGGATAACTAATAAGTGATCTTTAAAATTCCTGCAAAATGTCTTTGGTATTGTACAATGAACATGTAGGCGTAGCACCTCCCTGCAAAATGTCTTTGGTATTGTACAATGAACATGTAGGCGTAGCACCTCCATTTATGTGAAATATATCTAGGCTCATCTATATCTATATCTATATCTATATCTATATCTATATCTATATCTATATCTATATCTATATCTATATCTATATCTATATCTATATCTATATCTATATCTATATCTATATCTATATCTATATCTATATCTATATCTATATCTATATCTATATCTATATCTATATCTATATCTATATCTATATCTATATCTATATCTATATCTATATCTATATCTATATCTATATCTATATCTATATCTATATCTATATCTATATCTATATCTATATCTATATCTATATCTATATCTATATCTATATCTATATCTATATCTATATCTATATCTATATCTATATCTATATCTATATCTATATCTATATCTATATCTATATCTATATCTATATCTATATCTATATCTATATCTATATCTATATCTATATCTATATCTATATCTATATCTATATCTATATCTATATCTATATCTATATCTATATCTATATCTATATCTATATCTATAT